>APFE031736773.1:2879-13448 GCA_000404065.3 Pinus taeda
ATGAACCATCTGGAGGCACTCAATACACGTCAAACAATCTTCTAGAATGCTCTAGAAATGACCACAAGTAACTTTTTTAAGATGAAACTCGCGCCTTTTGACCTTTACAGGGGTTCGCACCCCACCCTTGACATACAGAGCGTACAAGTACGCATGTATAATGAACTTGGAGTGCGTACACGCAGGTAAGGTAGAGAGAACCTGCGTACTCAGAGATAAACATGATTTTTAAATACTTTCTCTCTTTCTTGAAGTTTGACATGGAGAGCAGAGGTATAATGCTTGCCAAGGAGGATAGTATGATTATTGATGGAGCCATACTAACTGCAGATAGTCATGGTGACAAATTTTAGTGTAACACTTCTTCATTCGAGGAGGCAATGCAGCAACCAGTCTGGGTTGATGCAATGGTAGAGGAGTACGACTCTATCATTTGGAACAGTGTGTGGGATGTTGTCCCAAGGCGTCGGGGCAAGTCAGTAGTGAGTTCCAGATGGCTTTACAAGGTAAAGCAGGTAGCTGATGCCAGTGTTGAGAAACATAAGGCAAGGTTTGTTGCCCGAGGTTTCTCACAGGTCAAGGGGGTTGACTATGATGATACTTTTGCTCCCGTAGCAAGGTACTCATCGATTAGATTGATGTTGGCACTATCAGCTCAGATGGGTTGGAAGATCCACCAGATGGATGTGAAGACAACATTCCTTAATAGGAAGATTGAGGAGAAGGTGTACATTGAGCAGCCAAAAGGTTTCGAAACCTTCAATCGTGAGTCGCATGTGTGCAGACTTAAGAGGGCTTTGTATGGGCTAAAGCAAGCACCTCGTGCTTGGTACACCATGATCGATAGCTATTTCACCGGTTTGGGCTTCACCAAGAGTGAAGCAGATGCGAACCTTTACCACATCATGATAGAAGGTAAACCATTGATTATTGTTCTTTATGTTGATGATTTGATTTTGACAGGTGATGATCAATTGATATAGTCTTGCAAGGAGGACCTTGCAAGAGAGTTCAAGATGAAGGACATGGGCCTTATGCACTACTTTCTAGGCATGGAGGTGCAGCAGAAAGATGGGGAAGTATTTGTCTCTCAAGGAAAATATGCCAATGAGATACTCAGGCACTTTCACATGGAGAAGTGCAAGCCCATGCAGACTCCTCTAGCTGGGAACTGGAGGAAGGAGGATGCTACTTCAAGTGAGGTAGTAGCTGCTACTATTTATCGGCAGCTGGTGGGTTCACTTATGTATCTTGTGAACACACGACTCGACTTATGCTTTGTGGTGAACCAGCTTAGTCAATTTATGGTTCAACCTACCAAGTTGTTTTAGAAGGTAGCAAAGCATGTGCTAAGATACCTCAGAGGCACATCTCAGTTCGGATTGTGGTACAGACGGATAGAAGAAGTGAAGCTTGAGGGCTTCAGAGATGCAGATTTGGCAGGGAGTCCATCAGACCAGAAGAGCACTTCTAGAGGAATCTTCAACCTTGGTTCAGCGACAATTTCTTGGTATAGTAGGAAACAAAGATCAGTTGCACTTAGCTCAGCAGAGGCTGAATACATGGCTGCTAGTTAGGTTGCATGTGAGGCAATTTGGATGCAGAAGATTATATTGGGATTGTTTGGTCAGATGATGGATCCTACAGTGATCTACTGCGATAAGGAGAGTCGTATCAAACTCTCTGAGAATCCAGTTTTTCATGACAGGTCCAAGCACATTGATATCCGGTATCACCATCTTCAAGACTGTGTGGTCAAGAGGATCATGTTGTTGCTGTATGTTTTGACCGAGGAATAGGATGCAAATATTTTGACTAAGGAATTGTCAAAATGCAAGTTCAAGTTCCACAGAAATAGGATTGGGGTTATTGATAATCCCTTTCTTGTTGAGAGGGAGTGTTGAAAATAGCAACAAGAAATGCTAAAAATAGCACTACTATAAATAGTAGTTCAGCCAGTGTTGATCTTAGCAACCATGGATGGAAAAATGGAAGTGCTAAAAATAACATTCTATAAATAGCATTTTGGGATACCTTCCTATTTTAGTCAACCCCTAAACTAAAATAGTGAAGTAAAATATGAATTTGATCTTAGCAGTTGTTTGTAAAATAATTAATTAATTCATCTTGAGTTAATTAGTTAAGGAAAATCAAACATGAATTCTATGTGGGGACATGCAACAGTTTCTCCATTAATTGAGGAATTTATCCATCAGTTAAAGAGATAAAGATGAGTTGTAATATTGAGTTGTAATTAGTTGGATCAGTTGACTGATTCAAGTCCAGTTAGATTAATTCAAATAATTTGTTGAATTAATGTAAGTTTAGTTAGTTAATGATTGAATGCATGTAACTACTACACTTCAGATAATTGAGTATTCTCTCATAAATAACTCATGCATGTCGGTTCAGACAGAGACCCAATTGCGATCAGATGGAGGGGTAGTGTACTATCAGTTGCTAGAACATTCCATTGTGAATATTCCTTACATGCAGAAGGAATTCTTTCCTTGAGGATTGCACCGTTACTTCTTCGGGTTTAGTGAGTGTGATGAGGCCAATTCACACATGTGGCTTCACTGGACCCCAAGAAAAACTGCACAAGGAAATAGGAGGCTTGGAGGGCTTGAGGAGGACATATACTATGTCTATTCAGTTTGTGAGCTGTATTGTTTGATTTCAAAGAGAGCAAGATAGCTTGAGAGCTGATTCTTTTTGTAACTTGAACAAGATTTCCACTTGTATGATAATACCGAGATTTGGATTTTAGGCTAAGGCTTTCCCCAGGTTATTTCTTTCATGTTATGTGCGATTGATTTTTCATTCTCCGTTATATGTGTTCTCTTGATCTTGCTCAATTTGATTAAGCTTCCACAAAGTGTTGTAGAAGTAGATCTTGTATTGTGTTTTAGTATATTGCATAATCTATTAATCTACAGTGGGAATTTCTTCATGATGCCTGTCTATTATCTTAGTGCATTGTGTCTTCCATCATCTTTTCGGTGTTGCCATGAGGATGATATCAAGGAAGGGAATATTTTGATCCTTCGTTATTTCCTATTCTACCTTGTTCAAGAAGGTGTCCATTGGTTCAAGGCCATAATACTTGGGATAGTCGCCTATCTCCATTCCTATCCAATTTACTCTGGTTACCATTGCACAACATCTAGTGTTTAGTTTATACCTAGCTTGCTACCATGCATCCCATGTAGCTTCTGAGCTGGTCTCTGAGCTTTGGATACTTCTCTAGCTGACGTAGCCTCTTGCCATGGGATTTATATAATCTTCCCTCTTCCCTATTGTGAGCGTATAAAGCTAGTCTAGCATTCCTGGTTCATCCATGTCATCTATTGGTTCTATGAACCTAGGTCCTTGATAGGTGTCCAAGGGTTGGATCACCCTTAATCCTTCTGCTTCAAAAATCATTAGTTCTTTCTTTAGGTCTATGACAACATAGTTTTCATAGGCCTAAACAATCCCAAGGAGTGTCGGGCATGGGTCCTTATCCCCCATAATGTCAATCACCTCGAATTCGGTGTGTGTCTTGACCACCGCCACATCAAGTTCCACGTTCTCCAACCTCCCAGTGGGCAATATACAGTATTGATTTTCCATTCTCAGTTGAATTGGCGGGTATTTCAGTTGTGGCTTCCCCATTGCCTCCCATGTTTTTCTAGGTAGGATGTTTACATCTAACCCCAAGTCTAACATTGTTTCCCTTATCTGGAACCATGCAACCTGTGCATTGATTTAGAACTCCTTGTTTCTTCTCCTCTTATTGCATTTCACTCTTCTGGAGTTATTTTTTGGAAAATCTACGAGTGATCGTCCCACTTTTGCTTCTTCTACGGATACCACAACCTTCAAACTTTTCCGCAACTCCTTCAACATGCCTTCATAATCAACAATATTCAGGAATAGTTTAATCATTCTTCAATCTTATGGCCACACTTAAGCACATGATCCTATGGTTTATGGTTATCTCTCTTCTCAGTCATCCCTTCGAACAGTTTAACCACCTCATGATAATACTTCTTTTGGTGTTCAGGCTGATATACTTTCTATGGAGATGCTGCTTTAACAATCAAGGGAGGGTCCATTGTGCTACGATCCTCTCCTATATTCTTTCATCCTCAGGTGATTATATTAATATTGGTTAGGGGAATACCATCATCAGTCCATGGTTCAACATTAACTAGGTTAGCCCCCCTCTGCCTAGTCCTTTCTTCCCATTTTGCAATGAGTTCCGAACAATCCTCTGTGGCATGGGTATTAATCCTGCACTATGAGCACCAAGGTCTCCTGTGGAGCGGGAATTACCTGGCAACATGCCCTTCCTAGTCACAGTTGTAACACCTCACTGACCCTCTTCCTCCAATTCTCCCTCCTTGCTTGTTTCCTCCTCATCCTCCCCGATTTGACTCATTAATTCTGAACGTAGTCCTGTCTAGCTGTTTTGCTAGAGCATCCAATGCTCTACACTAATAAGTGTGATGCGTTGTAGATGAAAAAAATCACAGTAGTTGTAATTGGGGATGTTGGAGTATTTCTGTAGTATCGGGCACATCGGTGGCAGGTGTCTGTACGCTCTACAAATCTTGCAAAATTCTTGGCTATTCCTTCCTGGGAAAGCTCCTTGCACTCCTATTGTCGCAACTCATGCAGTTGGTGGGGCCCTTGACAACCCCGAAACTCCCCTTCGATGAGTAATCCCTTGCAACTTTGGGAACTCTATCACAACATGCCCTTCCACCATGCAGTGGGTGCACCATACATTGGATCTAGATGGTCGTAATAACTGAATATCCTTCAGCTTCTCCATAATGTTGCGATCTGATTCTAGAGACCCATGATCAATGGGTCTTACAATCTTGTCCCTCCCCTGTATTCATGAGGATACCCAACCATGGCTTCTATTCGAGATGCTTGCTCCAACGCATCTTGGAGGGTTCATATTTTCTATTGCGTTAGTGGCGTTCTAGTTAGGGGAAAGATAGCCTTAATAAACTAGTCCCATTGGTGATTCAGGTCTAGGGTGTAACTCAACTTCACGATGGAATCCTTAAACCTTTGCATGAGCTCCTAGGTCATCTCACCCTCCTTTTTCTTGATTTCCCATAGCTTCGATAACCCCTTCTAGTCTATCTATGGTACTTTGAATTCCTGCACAAATCTTCTCTTGATATAATATATCGTGGGGTTTTGGTTCTTCTTCGCCCATTTTATAAAACGAAATAGATCCCTCTCCCTCAGTGTCGTATGAAATTCCATTGTCTTAACATTATCTAGACTCTGATGTGCTCTCCAAATAGCTTCATAGAGATACCAGTGATGTTCCACATCCTCGTTTCCCCTTCCCTAAAATTTTGTATATCTAGTAAAAGACCCTGCCATACCAACTTGGGTGTAAGCTAATAGCACAAACCCTTTGTTCCCAGGCTACTAGGATCCCTACAATCCTAAGTTACTGATACTACTAGCTCCTTTTTTGCTCCCAATATAAAAACTGGATTTATATTTCTCACGCGCAATATCTACCCTTACTGCCTTGGCTAAGCTAATAACAAATTCCTTCGAATTGTAATAAGGTACCAGGGGAAGATCACGGGAAACACCACCGGTGTATTGGGGGTATTGCTACTGACTCTTAATGGATACATCTCCTTCATTAAATAATATCCTCATAACATTGTCCACGTCCTCTTCTCTTTCCTCTCCATACCCACTCAGCATCTGCTCTTGCGATCCACCTTCCGCAACCTGTAGGGAAGGTCCCTCTTCATTCCTCTGGCTCCTACATCTCCCATCACTACTCTTGCTCTACCTGGAATCTTACTCTCCTCTCTCCTTGACTCGGGGTTTTCCCATCACCGCTCCTACTTGGTGGGGTCCCATCCTCCTCTTCCCCAGAGTCTAAATCACTCTCGTCTACCACTTATCTGCTAGCAGTGCTCTCCTATGCATTTTGACATCTCTAGATTTATTCAATTCTTCTGCATCCATCCCTTCAACAGTATCTCTATTCCTCAACTGGTAGCATTCCCTCCTCTATGTCCTTCCCCTGGTACTAGGGTTTTACACTGCCATCCCTCTGGTGGGTGAGGGCGGTAATCCTTCTTCTACCATAAACATCTTAATCCACATGGGTACTTCCCTCATCAACCTTCCTCTTAATCTAGAGCTGAATATAATGTATGCCTTTGAGAAAGACTGATAACTCTCCACAACAAACTCGAATATATATCCCTCCACCGTAGTCTTTACCCAAAAATTGACTGCTCTAGTCAGATCATTATCCAATTGTTGGAGTAGTGCAATATCCGATGGAGTCTAGCTGTGGTGAATTGTCATTGATCCCCTTAACTGCTTCTGCCCCTTTAGCCTTCTTAACCAATTGTACAGGTCTTCTAGAAACTTGCACTAGAAAATATCATACTAATCATTAGTACCATCGACATATAAAATCCCCTCACTCACCTTGCCGATCAGTTGATTTCTATGGGTATCTTGCTCTACTACAAACTGATCTACTTTATGATTCCACCAATCCCTGATCTCTCTCTTGAATATCCTTAACACCATGTTCCGAACTAGTTCTCGTAACTTTAGG
Organism: Pinus taeda; assembly: GCA_000404065.3. Lineage (NCBI taxonomy): Eukaryota > Viridiplantae > Streptophyta > Pinopsida > Pinales > Pinaceae > Pinus > Pinus taeda. The sequence goes on from APFE031736773.1 coordinate 9,490, forward strand.
TCCTGACTATGGAACCATTTGTTGGCACGAAAGAGTCGTCAGGGAGAAAATACCCTGGGTTCAGGCGTAGAGAGCCAACAATGGTCTGTTGTAGTCTAGGACAACACTGACATTTTCACCTTACCCAAAGGGTAAGGAGTCTCACTTGAGGCATGCCGCGATCGAAAGTAAGAAAGGTTCATCATGGAACCATTGGAGCACCAACCGAAGCATCATCCAATAAAAAATATGTATTCATTACACACGAAACAGAGATAACAACATAACATCGATTACACAAGAACTACTAAATACATGCATTTCATGGGACATTTAAATTTTTCAGAAACTCATCACACCAGGGGACCTATGCATATCATGATTCACAACCAATCCAGCCTTCTTTCTATTAACTTAATAATAAAATAGTACAACATAACTTTGGCATTCACCGCAAGAAACTACAAGGAATACCTGGTTCAGATCCATGGGTTTGATCTCAGCCTTGAGGGCTTAGTTCACCTGGACTCCTGTATTCTACTATCTTCCTGTCGTAACCAGATGTTTGCTTGCCAACTCCAACAGCCTTGTCAACTATCCCATTAACTAGCCAACCTCTCTTCTTTTCTAGCTGTATAAATTTTGAATAATTTAACACATATTCAATGGAGATTATCCTGATCATGTACTATTGCGGAAAACATACACAATACATAAGCTCCTCTACGTTGATCATCAATATAGCAGCATCAATAACATTAAAACATCAAGAGCATTCACACATTACACAGTATGTATCCCCGAGAAAGCATCTCGCTAAAAACCCCAACTATCTGTATATTAATGATTGAGTCATGTAACATTACACAACATAATACTTCTCACAAGTATCTCCACCTCTGTTACACACAATACAGCTCAGATCTGATCTTCAAATCTCTTCCACTGCTTGCCTGCCTCCACTGCTCAATACCTGCTCAAGAACTGATGAGAATGGCTCACCAAACTCGTTTTTCACCTGAAAAATAGTTACTCACACTTTGTGGACGTGAGCATAAGCTAAAATGTGGGCAAATACGTGGGCAAACTCATTGGCATACTCAATCCCTTGATTGTGCAAGATCTGGTGCACAACTATAGTCACAACTGATAGCAATCTGATTCTCTATCACCTGTCCCTGCTGAACTGAACATGCACTGACATGCAACTGAGTTAACTGATGTATTCATTAGTTGTATTATGAGTTAATAACTTGTGAATTAATTAATAACTAATTCACCCAACTCATCTGTAGTCTATTTGCCAGTTAGACTAAATACAACCAGTTTAACAAAGCTAAACTGAACACAACTCCATCAACTGCACCTCCAGTCCACTAAACTCAACTCAACTTGAGTTCTAACTGAAGTCCTGCATGAAAATATTAGTCATCCCATAGGTAACCACCTATTTCCTTCTGGGATCTGCATGTACCACATCCGTAGCTCATCCTGAAGTGCTCCAAGAGAATAAGACAAAGTTTATAGCCTAAATATTAATTATGAGCTTAATAATATTTGACTGTTCTATATTTAGACTGAGCATCACTCCGCTGTGATCTAAAAATAGAAAGTCTCATACTATTTTTTCCCAATTTGAACCATATCACATAAACAGCAACCTGCAATCCATAACATGATCCCATATGTCTAAAAATAGACATAGTCTAAAAATAGACTTGCGCCAAAAATAGCCTGCGGGCCCACTTAGTGAAGGCGACTCCTTTCCACTAAGCTCCATCATCTTGTTGCATTCTCAACAAGCATTTCTTGTTGCACACTTTTCAACACTAGCCCTCTCCTTTTATATTCCTTTCTGTCGCTTGGATTGACAGTTCCTGCTCAGCTGCTCTTGCAGCTTCCCTCCCACTCAGCTACCTTTGTCTTCTGCTGCCACCTTGCTGTAGCTCTTACACAGCTGCCTATTCCTAACTTGCTGTCTAGTTGACTCCTCCACAAGCTAACCGTTGCCGCCACCTGCTTCCTTCTCATCCTTTGGTCAACCAAAATTGATCAAAACCTTTTTAAAATTAAATGAAGGCCCCAACAGTGAAATCAGCTTGGATAATGCACTCTTCCTTTCAATTTCACCCTTTCAGACATTTTCGCTAGCCCCCTATACAAGTAGCTGTAAAAATTTAGAGACTTGGCAATTATAAAGTGCATGAGCAATCTTATGTGGTATTGATATAGCATGGAAAATTTTCCCTCACATGTGAAGAACTTCATGACAACCTTCATCAATGGTGCATATCTCCCCAACAAGTATCTGAGTGGGAAAACATGTGAGTGAGATCCTTTGTATTGTGATTTCAAGTAGGGTTTTCACTCTTCTAGGTCTAGGTTCATGCCTTTGAACCAGTTTTCACCATGGTTTGGTATGCTTGTAGCTTGAGAGATGAAATCCACTAAAAAACATGAAATCATTCCCTGCAATGGTGATCTTGTCTTCCTTCAAGGTGAGGGATAATATACTTGTGAGATGCTCATGAAAACCTACTTCCTGCACTCTTTAACAAAACCCTAAACAATTGACATATTTAAAGAATTTCATGAGAAATGGGGAGGAGGTGATTTCATTTCAATTATGGGGCTCAAACATTAGTATCTTTCCCCCCTTGTTGTACTTCCTCTTCTATGATGGTGATGAATCAGGCTCCATACTTCAAACCCTAGGTGAAAGGCAAGCAAAAACAGTGAAATTTGTTGCTGTGAGGGAATGAGGTGGTATGATGTACTTAGGAGTTGTCTAAATTTGTAAGGAAATTTAAGAGCGTAGGGGATGATGTCAGTGAGTAGGGGAAAAAGGAATTTTAGGAAATGAGTGAAGGGATGGGGTGGAAAAGGCCAAAACATAAGCCTGTCCTAGAAAGAGATAGGGTAGATTAGGGTTTAGAGGAAAATGATAGAAAGTGAGAGGATAAGGCTTTGTGATGGATGGAAATGGTGCATTAGCTACAAACAGAGGTGTGCGGACAAGGAATCTAGGGCTTAGGGTAGAAACTCATCATTTGAGGATCAAAAGCATGAAAATCATGTAAACCCTAGAAGAAGAAGTATTTGATCATTTTCTTGACATATGAGGCAAAGGAGGGCATGAAACTGATTAAAATTGCTTGTTATAAAGCTTGGAGGATGAAATGACTGAAGATTAGCTTTGAAAAATGAAATTTGGTGGTTAAAAACCAATTTTGCACAACTCTGGCTCGTGCATAGCGAAGGCTTCCTGTGCATAGTGTGTTTTCCAGGTGCGCAACGAGAGTCAAATTTTGCCAGTGAGGGCTATCGAATCACAATTTTTTGCAAAGGAGAGGGGGAAAATCGATTCTAGGATGGTAGGCAAGTTCAAATGAGTGTGAATGAGCTCCTCCATGTGCTTTTATAATTTTCTTTCGGTGTCTAAGTGATTAATGAGGTAGGATGGCCCACCTCACCAATTCACTTTCTTTTTTAGTTTTGTTGCCTTAGGACCTTTTCTTGTAACTTTAGAACCTTAGGAAAATTATTACATATAAAAAAATAAATTACATTTGAAATCAAGTGTTATTGAACAAATTTACCTATTGCTAATTCTCATTTTCTGGATTTATACATGGAATGACTGATTTTGTGACCTTAACCCTAATGACCTAATGGTGACACTAAGCTGAATGGAGACCATGATGATGTGAATAAAGTGATATTAATGATATTTTCATGATGGTAGACCCAACTGAGTGTAGGTTTTAACCCCGTACAGAAATTACCTGCATACGAATTCTAAATCACAGGAAAAATAAAAATGCGAGAGCATAACACATAAAACACATATACACAGAGATTTCCCACTGGATCTCAAAACCGAGACTACCAGCTTGATTTTTCATTATGTTCCTTTCAATGTTACAATACATATTATACATGCCGAAGCATCCAATACCATGGACCGAAAAACCATCATG
>APFE031736779.1:0-15897 GCA_000404065.3 Pinus taeda
CACTGGTCACAGGTCCGTAAATGTGTCCTCCAATGTGTGACAGCGGGGGTGTAACAAGGACGGTGACCAACGGTGACAAATTACTGCGTAACAATCCCGAAGAGAAAATTCAATTGCCCTCAACGAATTGCAGGAAGATACAGTTCTGGATATGAAGGTGAGAACCACATGTAGAGGGGATGTTGAGTACCTAAGAATCAGACTCAAAGGTTCAAAACCAAGCAGCACACGATCGATAGAAATTGGGCAAGTGAGGAAGGTGTATCCTCACTTAATTGATGCTTGAAAACCAATTTTTGGTGATCTAAAAGCATTTTTTAGTGGGAAGGCGTGATCCAAAATGGATCCAAATACCCCCTAAGTCTTCAAAAATCATTTAAAATACTGAAACAATCACATAAGGGGAACCTTCAAAATGGAAAAAAACACTATCAAGAGATAAAAACATGAAGAAAACAGTAAAAATGGGTCTATTAGAGGCTTGAACATTGAATGCACAGGAGTCGTTGGATCTGGCCAACCAATGATCCAGATCCGATCGGTAAATCGCAATTGGTGGTGGCAGGCCGAGGATATCGGTTGATATCATATAACAATTGCAATAGTGATCAGTGGGGTCAAGGAGGACCATTGATCAAGTGCGCAGATTGATGGTTCAAGTTGCATCACAATATTGCATCGAAAATTGTCAGTGGAGTGCTTACCAAATGACTTGAGGGTATGTGTGATGTGCGATTGTGATCAATCGCATCACAACACCACTTCGGAGCAGCCTAATGGAGCGGGACCGGTATAAACATAACTCGTAATAGCTGGACCTGATGGAAATATAGGTGATATCTTATATATTTTAAAGTTTGGAAAACAACATTTTCCTTTGTATTTGTGTTTTTTGCCAAATAAATAAAATACAAAGGAACTAGGCCGATGCAATGAAACTAGACCCAAAAAGGGTTGATGAATGCATGTGTATAATATCTCAAGTCCGATATGGGATGTTTTGCAGTATTTTACAGTGTTTTAATGTATTTTTAAAATACAAAGGGAAACGTTGCAATAGTGCCGAAGCGACTTGTGATAGCGATTAAAAGGAAGACCCGATAGGAGAATAGGACGAATTTATGAAAATTTGAAATCCGATGAACAATGTTTTGGGCGGTTTTTCCCATGTTTAGATGCATTTCTTTGTGTAAATAGAAAGCAGCCATTTCAGGGATTTCAAAGGCTCGATACACTCTTCCCTTGTAGAATAGGTGGCCACCTCCCCTAAAAGGTGTTATGCCATGATTGCAAATTCTTAGAAGAGGGATTCGAGTAGACAGAGACTGGAAGAAAGAAAGCCAAGAATAGGAAATGAAAAGACAACACAGATTGGATTTAAAGCCACATGGGATAGAAAACAGAAGCAAGCAATGCTAAGATGGAGCAAAGACATAGACAGAGAGTGATTGCGAGAGTTTGTGTAGTTAGAGAGGCTTGAGGGGTTCAATAAAAACTCTTGTTGTTGTATCTGTTGTGTGTTGAGACTCAACTTGAGCTCATACTTTTGTAAAAAATCTTCTTCTGAAGACATAATAGAGAGGTCCCACTAAAAGCTGGACCAGGAGATGTAGCCCATGAGTATTGGATGAACTCATTAAAATTCTTCTGTTTGTGTGTGTTTCCTATTATGCTTCTTTGCTACTTCATTGTCTATGTATTTCACAATCTTATTGATCCATTGCATAAAGTAACATAGGAAAATACATGGACATGAGTCTGTAATACCTTAATAATGGTTTATGATCTCATTTTCAAATCAATTATAGGGACCTAACATAATATAGAGGAAAATAAGAATGGGGCCATGAAAAATTCTCCTAGCCCAATACATCTTGCCCTCAAGAAATCCATATCGGTCTACTATAGAGGAATATGAAAACTGATACCAACATCCCATATGAATCATTGGTCCGTGAAATGCCTCCATGCTAACCAAACATGAATGAATCCCTCAATACCTACATCCCAAAAAATTCTTTGACTCAATTAGTCGTTTATGGATCCCACTAGATCCCAAAACACCCATGAACAATCATCATTGCCCACACCCCATGGCTCTATATTTTCCCTTTCTTTGTTCATAAACATTGCTCCACCAAACAAATACCAACTCATCACCTCTCTCAAATCAAACCCTAGGAATAAACTAAGTTCAATCCTATCATGTTGATGTTGTGCTCAAATTTTGATGAGTGGAAAACCTACACCCTGCTTCCAACTGAATCATGTAGTATCCCAAACATACAAGGTCTCTTGAAGTACTATGTTCTTCTCTAAAATTGATGCACCATCAATATGATACCAACTCATGATATTCCACCAATATTTCTTGTGAAAAAAATCGTATGCATGAACACCTATGTATGGAACACGACTATTATGTTTTCATTGGTTCATGCTTAAATCATGCTACTGTTTTTGGTCCCATAGTTGGATTTGTCTAAGAAATCCTACCCCACTTCCTATAAGGGGCCTAAGTGGGAAAGTTTTCTTGCAAGCCCTATCTATGTACCCGAGGAGGAAGCTTCTCCCTTAAGCTACTTCAACTTTGTCAACTTCTAGCATGTCTACCTACACCTCATGATAGGGTAGGCCCAAATATAGATGCATCAACATCTCAAAAATATCCTCCCTCATCTGACTGGAAAATCCAAGCTCCTTTGGTCGACTAACCTTCTATTGAAGTATGATGTCAAGCTCTAACACCTCATGATGACAAGTGGCTATAAATAATACCACCTCACTAGTTACCTATACACCTCTATGCTTCTTGCCAATGGTTAGGCTAATGGATTGTTGCTCATCCTCCCTCGGCATGCGTTGATCATGGGTCACAAAGTGGCTCTCCAAAAATGGCCAATCATGCATACTATTCATATCATCCTCCTAATATGACTCATGCCCCACCATTTTCTATTGATGTTTAATCCTCACTAGTAACTCATTTACTTGAATGTCTCCCATAGGATCCACTAACTACTCACCATACACACTGCAATATATATCCAACTTGCTATCAAGAAATCCTCATAACTTCCCATTCTCCTCAGAGGCATCCTCAAATGAATCTATGGACTCATCCAAAGAATAGTCCTTGTATTATAAGTCAGAAGGAATTTCATCCTACTCCAACTCTCCCATCTCTTTTGCATTGCTCAATCATGAGTGGTTAGATCCCCAAGATTCCTTGTAAATTAAGTAAATACCCTTCCTCAAATATATATATATATTTTTTTGTGTGGGTTGTCACCACTAATCCCTTGTAAATCCTCTTGGGTCAATTATCGCATTAATAGACCAATTTTTTTTCTTAACCAACAGGTGAGACCAATTTGTCTCTCCTCTAAATGGCCAACAATCTAGATTTCTACTTCCTATAATTGGCGTCATGGCCTCATATGCATGGGGAAAAAGGGATTGCATGTGTGTTATGACTACGTCATAATGATGTTTCCTAATATTGAATAAGCATTGGAACATCTCCAACATCAAGTCATCACACTCACACTCAAACATGAATTCATGAGGTCTAACCAAGAACATGGCATCTACAATATATAACGTCTTCTAAAAGGTAGTGCCCTCAATTTTATCCAAATCATAAAAGGTCTCCATTGTAAATTTGAAGGCTCTCCTCATAATTCCATCACTATAAGGGGGTATACGTGAAGTCAACATCATGATACTAATGAGACATGAGGGAAATGGAAGTTTGAGTCCTATACAAGGGTTCTTCAAATACTAGTTTTAAATCCCAAATCTAACTCTTCCAATCTAATTGATCCACCTTGGAGAGGAGTGAAGAATTATTTTCTAATTTGAAAATGGATTTTACTGTAACACCCATGTATCGTAAATTTGTTGCAAGTGCAACAATTTTGGGTCCCAAATCATGTTCTTCTTATGGATGCTCTTGTTTTAGCATAGAAAGTATTCCCTTGCAAAGGGATCTATTAATTTCTATTGTTATTTTAGTAAGGGAGTTTATGAATGTTTCATCCATGTTTTACATCAATTTGTTTTGACTATCACTCTCCCAACTTACAACATAACAATACAATGATTAGGGATAATCATGAAAACTCAAGACTCTGACTCATTCAAGACTTGATTAAAAAAATATCACATACCTCTTCTTACACATTAACCAAGGGATAGAAGATATAGACCATCTTACAATGAAGGAACAAGTGGACACCCCTAAAGTTGATTTGAAGGTGCAAATGTAAATCATTCCTATGAACAAACCATTTCTAATAGTATCATATTGCTATAGGAAACATTGTATAGAAGAGATGCTCTATACACACTACTATAAGCAACTTTACCTGGATAACTCTGTACAAATATCTATCTGTGCCAAACACTTCATAAAATGAATTCAAAGATAAATGATACACACCTTATGAATTGAAATATCCCCTCTTGGAATTTCATTCTTCTTATACATAGACCTGATTTTGGAATATATATGTTTACTATTAAATTTCATATTTACCACATCTAGTTTCTATTTTTCCCATAAATACATACTTTCTCTGTGCGAATTTGCATAATGACTGTAGAAGATATGCTATGGTAATAATAAGGTGTTCTTTATATATCCTCAAAATGCTGAAAAAGGAATTAAACTATTGCATTGAGTTTCAGTTCACATAATAAGTGGGTGCATGGTCTATTGTATGTGCATTCTCTAAAACATATAATGGCATAGAAACCAAAATTTCAAATAGTTCATGATATGATTCAAAAGCACAATATGATATTTAAGAAATACATAATAGTAATGGAAACTCGAATAGAGACATAACATCAAGCTCGAGATGTGTGACTAATGGATTAATAAGTATGCCAAGAGTGAAAGCCTTTCACTTTACTACATAAATTGAAAACCTTAAGTTGACATTGATTCATTCTCTAGCAATATAAGTCATGATAAACTAAGAATGAAGGAAAACTAATTCAAAGGTTCTATCAAACACTTGTTAGCATAAGCCTCTCTTTTCTCTTTGGAATACATTCAAATTTAGTTTGCAGAGAACATCAACACTAGATATATACTGGAATGGTTTGGCCTGATTATTCATTATCACTTGGACATGAAAACGTTTCTTAATACCCCACTCTCCTAGTTGAGAAAATAGCAGAGAAAATGACCAACTCGACTTGTAAGAATTAGTGAAAATTCTAGGAAATATTTTATCTCTAGATGGTGAGTGAAATGTGATCTGATTTATTCATATTGGTTCAGAAAATAAAATACTCTACCCACATCCTCCTTGAATGACAATTTCAACTCCCTTTTGGCACATTAATTTTCGATTTTATACCCTGTAGATCCCACATAGAAATCATCTTCCTTTAGGAGAGAGATAACTTTCTACCCTCATACACCATTGTTACTTCAATAGAATTCTAATTTTTATTACACTTCTACAATTAAAATCCTATTCGGTTCAACCTATTATTCCTCCATATTTTAACCTCTGTCACAACTACAACAATGCCATAAAGATAAGCTTAACTCAAGCTGTGGATGCACAATTAACCGAATTATTTGATTCTCATTTGGAAATCATACTTCAATTACTAGAACAGATCACATGGTAACCATAGGATGAATATAATTAGTTCGACGCAGGCTAGCTTCGTCTCACATCAAAGAGTACCTAACAACACATCATGGCTTCATAAAGGAGTAATCGATCTTCCACACAATAATTGGATTCAATCTCTAGGTTTGAAATATAGATGGATACTCAGCGTCAATAATAGATAAGAACTTGTACCCAGCAAATAAAGAGATAATCTCAACCTGAGACCAATTTGATTTCTTCGTCCCAACTCTCAATATATGATGGTCTCCACAAACCCAAAAATGGAAAGTTTCAATCAAGTGAAGGTTAAATTTATAACATCCAACACTCACGACCTTCACAAATAAATATTGGGTCATAATTTCTTTGTCCCAAGACTATTTGACTCCTTTTCATAATTATTTTCCCTTGGCCTTATAAAATAATTTGGGTCTCAAACAATATTTACATCCTCAACAAATAATTTGACCCCTTTTTTCAAATTGATTTTTAATTCTTCTCAGGCCTTTTAACAATAAATTATTCTCAGGTTTTTGAATGAAAACAAAACATGTTAAAGAGAATGTCACATCTCTATTCATACAGTAACAACCAATATTTTTTTTCTTATTTGGTTCCTAGAGAATTACCTTCACCTTCCTCACCCTTAGAATATTCCTTTAGTTTTATGTCCCATCTACACAATGAATATGTGTAGGGGAATCACCTATTGAACTAGTTAAAGCTTATATGCTAGTAATGCTTGCAATGTCATAATTATTCCATCTGTTGAGTTGTGATTTAAATGCACTTCTTAGTAGCTATATAATAACTTATGATGTATTATCTTTATGGACTTTACCATGCACTAACGTTCCAATCAATGCCTAAATTCTATGAAGGTGCAATTCTCATACCCATTCACAAACTCATATGTTGTATTTGCTACCCAAGTAGTGCATGAGTTCTACTTTTCGAATTTATATCATATTAATACATGTATTTTTATTCAGTACTTACCTTTGGTGTAAGTGTGGTATATCTTGGATTATCATTTTGGAAAAACTATAGAATAGGGGTATAAGCAAGGCTCTCTATCGAACTCTACTACAAGTTTGTTGAACTTTACATATATGTCACACTATGTGTGCAAATTAGAAAGAACATGCCCTTACCTATCGCTGCTCACATTTAAACTATCTTTGGACCTTCACCCTACTATAACGTTTTGTGGCTTGATGTTGACTGTTTGTAGTTTATTTTTCTAATGTAAAAATCCTTAAACATTTATAAAGTATGTTACTTGTTTGAATTATCCATGTACTTTCCACAATGTGCTAAAATCGTGGTACTCATGAATTAATTTGTGTATTTATGATATCTAAATCAATTCCTAATCTCCATTAAGCTTTGTTGGGTTCGGTGTAACATTTGACTAGTAGGATTGTGTGGTATTCATTTATTTTTAAATTGTGCCTGTTTAGGTGTTGGGTGCCACCTTGTAGAGAGGATAATGTTATTAATTATTTTTTGGCATTTCAATCAAGCTCCACGGATCCTAGACTTATGAGCTACGTGATATTACAATATCTGTGCATTTCCTTTGGTGCTATTTGATGTGATCCACCCTAAACTTTGAAGGACCATTCTACTGTTGCCGCACTTGCATTCTTCACAGGAGTGCATGTGATCACTTGTCATTTCTAACAGTGGCAATGCAATGTAGATAATCAAGGTTGAGATACGTTGGCTTAAACCTGACCCCTCAATACAATGAACCTATGAACATTGTGCCACTTTCCCATGATTCCTTCCATGTATACTATCCCTGTAATGCTTTTCTGGAATTGCCTCGAGATACACACCTTCTCGATGACATACCGAGTTGATGGAGGCAATGAAAATTTCACCTCCCTCTAACTCGACATTTTTCTTTACCTTATTATACATAGATGTTCAGGGTATTTTCATGACATGAAACTTATGAGGCATCTTCAAAAACTGTCCATCAATTTTCTTAAGACACTTTGTTTCTAATTCATATTCTGGTTCATTAATTTTCACTATCTATGGCATTGTATTCTCACTAGTCATTGGTAGCCTAGTTCTTTATTCGATAGTGCAAGGGTTACATATTCCGATGGAATCTTCTTGTTCATTTCAAGTAACGGTCTTCACTATGATAAAGTTAATTTATCTTTACATCTTTGCCCTTTATCTAGTCCGTTGTTTGGCTGAATTGCTGTGTTTTTTAATCAAATCTTCATCTTCTTATAAGATTCCTTCAATTGTGTAGAAATTTGGAAAAAGGTAAATATCCAATCAGTGAACTCTTTGTAGGTTGCCCCTCGGAACCATAGTCTCTCAGGTAATATGTAAATATGTTTTTTGGTGATAGATTAAGGGATTTCCCACCGATTACGATGATTCATTCCTCATACAATTTTTGTCTAACATTTGGCGCTGTTGTTTTTTTCTTAAATGGATCTAATTTTTTCTAGTTTTATTATAGGGATATGTTATATGAACAAATATTGGCCTCTCCGACTCCTAAGTCGAAAGCTAGATTCGGAACACTCCATGGTGATCTATTTTTCATTATGAGTCTTAGGTGAAAGTCCATATTTTGGTAATGGTTTTGAATACGAACATCATATTCCCTTGTCAGCTTACATTCTCTTCTAATTTCTCTGGTTGGGTTTCCTGGTTTTTCATTTTTGGCTTACAAGTGTAGGGAAAACCCAATTTCACCCAATTGATAGGTATATTGTCTTTGTTTTGTCACCTTTTGGGTTTACATCCTCCTTTCAAAAACCTAATCCCAATCAGATTCTCTTAGCTTTACTATTTACACTATGCAGGTATTATTTTTATTCCCCCATTGATACTGTTGATTGAGCTCCAGTTTAATTTCGACATTGTTAGCAATGTTTCTCCTCTGTTCCAGGTGTGTACTTCAGGTACCTCCCTACAAGGGTTGTTATTGATTATGTACTTGGTGACACTAAGTGCAAGGGTATCAAATTTGAACTGAATGATGCATTGGAAGAGGATTTCCAGTTTAAATTTACCTCAGGGTTTTTTCCTATGTATAATATTCTGTGTAAAGATATAAGAATTCTATATCTTGTTTTCTATGGCTTGCAGCCTCGATTTTCATATGGGGCATGCAACCTCAACTTGCAAAGTTGGTTGCGGTTTTGGCTATTTCTGCTAGAAAATCATATTATTCTCATTTGTAATGTAGTCCTCCTGGAGACATACTGTGATATATTTTATTTTCTATTGATTTTTCTAGTTCTCTCTACACTTTGGTGTCTATTCTTGTCTCATGGACACACCTTCTTCATTTATCCATGGTAAAGAATTTTTTTATATGTTTTGCTAATGTAAGAGTTGGCCCTTATTTTACATTATAACGTAAAAACAAAATCCATAAAGTACATGCAAACCCAAAGGATATGTGGGCCAAACGTTAGCGAGCCTCACATCCGTGGGCATAGAGCTAAACTTCCCCACTCCAGGCCATAGGCCCACAAAACATAATAAAGTGACCTACAAAATTCAATCACTGGTCAAGACTGTTCGATCTTCCTCCAGAGATCAGACACAGAAGGATCAATATCGAAAAGTTAACAAGCGCATTCCTTAAGCTTTCAAACAGACCCAATGAGGAAATAGATATTGCCCTAAAATGAATTCGGGTCCGCCTCAGGGGCTAACCCTCGAGTAAGTTATCCGCTCGAAATCCACCGATCCTTACCTTACTGATTAACAAGCACAGTAATTAACATTTCGCCCGGACCTGAAGTCAAATAAAGCCATCATTTATGTTAATTTCGGGTCCATTTGGCCTAGTATCCTGCTTGCAATTTGCCATGTGAAATCGCTAGGATCACCTCAAATATATCAAACTGCCAGTAAATTAACCAAGTGCAGAGCTAATTCAAAGGTGAATTTTAGAGAATTTTATTTTTATGAAAAGACTTGTTCTTAAATTGAATCTTGCTCAATAACTTTGGGTTTGTAGAGTTCTGGGTAGAGATTCCCACTGGAAGACTCAAAATATTGTCCACATAATTTCATGCATTACTTTACCATAGAGCTCCAAATTCCCCTATTTCGTCTAGTCTACAACCTTCTAATTTTCCCTGCTTAGATAGAATTCCCTGTGCATGTACGCCTGTCTGAGACAGTCTTCCATCAATCTACATAGGGGGATCTCCTTCCAATCACAATATTTTATTGCTCTTACCACAGAGAATGCCTTCATTGGCTAAAATGTTTGCTACTTTGTTGGTTGTTAGATGCACATGAGTAAAACTAAGGGTTCTCATGTTTTGCAAGTGGGATTGAATCCGTTGATAAACTTGCAGAAGCCGCCAATGTCTTGAGTCTTTATTTGGAGCTGAGCCATAGGAATTTTACTTGACTGAGATAATAATCAATTTAGAATTAGATTCAATTATGGTATTATGAAGATTTAAGTCCCTCAGGATTTCAAGGCATTGCTCAAGGGCCATGAGCTTTGCCATATTGTTAGTGGCTTTTCCCAAATGATTATGAAAGATGGTTTTTATGAAACCATTTTCATCTCTTATTACTCCTCCATACCCTACCATACATGGGTTTCCTTTTGAGGCCCCATCTATATTACATTTCATAAAACCCTAAGGGGAGGGTTCTAGAAATCCTTATCAGTTAATATATGACTTACATTCATGTTTTTTCCATGAGGGACAAGTCGCTGAAGACCCAAATGCCATACAATCTACACATCTAAATCATTTTTCTGTTCCTCAGGGGGATTTTTAATGAGGGTCCCTACTGTCTCATTGAGCTGTCTTAAAATCTGAGCCATGATGTTCTCGGGAGAACCTTTCCTATTCTTGAATACACTGTTATTGCGTTCTTTCCAAACATCCCAGGTTAGAAAGCCCGAAATTAAAGCCCAAGATTTGTTGATTATTTCATTGTCAAATAAAATTTTCTCCACTTCTTCAAAGTACTGGTGATGTTGCCCCTATCCCTGTCCATTTGTATGAATATTGTAGCTACCCAGCTCCACAGGGTGGATGTGAACGAGAAGAAATTGAGTAGGTGATCCATAGTTTCTTCTTGTAATTCACATAGCTGGCATCTAGATGGGCCGTATACCCCTTTTTTCCTAAGGTTTTCCCAAGTCAGAATTTTTTAATGTTTCACTAAACACATGAATAGTTTAATTTACATCCAACTTTGGTTCTACCATGGGTCCTTCCATATCTAATCAGGTTTTGGATGATCAAGTCTAAGGGCTATGTGCTTGGCCTCTTTGAGGTTGAAGTTACCTTCATTGTTATTGTCCGATCTCAGTTGGTCTGAATCAATTGATGTTAGAATATTTCTCTGTTCCAAGATGGTTGTTAAATCCTCTTCCCATGCCTTCAATAGGGAGTCATCACTATATACCAGGTTCTTCCATATTCTCCATTTTCCCTCACTTCTTTCCTAATCCCAGAAGTCATTAACCCTGAGTAGCCCTTTGTTGTCAGTATCACTCTTGAGATTGGCGAATCCTTCTCTTACCAATTTAGGTTCCTCTTGCCAATTATATTCCCAAAACCAAGCAAGGTTGCCAACCTTTATTTCCCAGAAACTGTGTTTCTAAACAATGGCTCTATTCTCCCAAGCTTTGTTCCAGATGTGGGAGCCTTTGATGAGACCAGACATTCTAATGTGATCCCTTTCTTGCCAATTGTTTGCATATTTTTGTTTCCAAATCTTAGCCCAAGGTGAAGCCAAATATTTTAGCCATCTCCACCATAGCTTTTCCCCCAAGACTTTGTTAAGTATTTCAGGGTCATCAAGTCCTAAACCTCCACGTGTCTTAGGTTTATAGATCTTTTCCCAGGCTACCAATGTGATTTTTTTTTTCTCTTCCCCTTTTCCCCAAAGAAAAGCCCTTTGGATATTTCAGCATTGTTGTGTAACTCCTTTAGGAGCTGGAAGGGATGAAAACATAAAGACAAGAACTTTTTGAAGGACAACTTTCGTCAGCACTAGTCATCCTACTAAATTCAAAGATCTGTTTGTCCATTTCTGAATTTTTTCTTGGAGCTTATTTGTCACAAGCTCCCAAACTTCCTTGCTTAGAGGTTTGTCTGTTAGAGATACTCCCAAATATTTGGAGGGCAGTATATCTCCCTGAAAGCTTAGAATTCTAGAAATATGTATCTAAATAGCGATGTTAGTATTAAAAAAGAAGATCTTTGATTTGGACATGCTTACCTATGTAACCGTAGCCTTTGCGAATTCGCTCAAGATTTGTTTGTATGCTAGAGCTTCCTTGACCAGGGGAATACCCTGCAGCATGGTATCATCCACAAATTGTTGATGGGTGAAAGCCTCTCCATTCATGGTAAGTTTGAGACCCTAGATTTGACCTTCTACTTTGGCAAATCTGATAGAATTTCCAAGCCCTTCCATCATGATAATAAAGAGGAAGGGTGAGAGTGGATCTCCTTGTCTGAGACCTCTCGAGGGTTTGAAGGTTGTGGATGGTGAACCATTTAATAGGATTGAGAAACTGGAGGTAGTTACAACGGCCATTACCCATCTTATCCAGTTATGGTCGAAGCCAAAAGCTATTAGAACTTCCCTGATGTAAGCCCAACTTAGCTTATCATAATCCTTTCCTATGTCAAGTTGTATAATCATTCCTCCCTGCCTATTGTTCCTAAGTGAGTGAACCACCTCGTGATCTTGAATGATATTGTTGAGAATTTTCCTACCTTCCACATATCTAGTTTGCTCCTCGGACACGAGATTTGGAAGAAGGGGCTTAAGCATGTTGTCAATTATTTTGGAAATAATTTTGTACACCACATTGCATAATGCTATTGGTTTAACTCTGTCTAGTGGCATAGCACTAACCTATTTTGGAATCAAGGATATGAAAGAGGTATCGAGCGCCTTCAAGACCATGCTGTTTTTCCTTGAGTCGTCCACCACATCGATGACATCGTGCTTGACTATTCCCCAACATGCTTCAAAGAAGTCAACATTGAAGACATCTGGACCTAGCACTTTTCCTTTTTTCATCTCTTTGATGACTCTGCTGACCTCCTCCTCATTCATTGTTCTGTTTAGATTATAGTTGTCTTCTCTTGTCATAGGCTTAGGATTGTGCTTTGTAAATTCATTGATGAATTGAGATCTATCTAAAAGAGGTTCCTCAGCTATGCGTTGGAAATGTGAACCAACAAAACTTATATTTCTTTGTGGGTATTGAGTTGATTTCCTTGAGAATCTTTGATTTTTGAAATCCTGTTATGAGACTTGTGAGCCATGGTGACTTTGTGAAAAAACCAAGTATTTTTTTCTCCTTCCTTTAACCGTAGTACCCTTGATTTTTGTTTCCTAAATATTTTGTCTTGTTTTCATAATCCTTCCTATTCTCGTTGATTATGGTCAACTTGTTCCTTTATCTCCTCGTTGAAGCCATCTGTTATGAGGATTTTGGCTAATTTCTTGTAGCTTCTGTTCAACTGTATTTTTGAATTCAAAAATGTTTCCAAACTCATTCTTATACCAATATTTAAGCCTAGGTTTGATGTGATTCAATATTTTATGTAGGAGGAAAATTTTTATGCCCTAGACTTGCATATCCTCTGTGCATCGTTTTTCAATATTGCTGATAGAGTCAGGATGGGTAAGACAAAAGTTTTCAAACTTGAAAGGTTTGTTTCTTGGAGTTGCTATAAAGGACACTTCAAGTTGAACAAGCTAGTGATCTGAGCCACCAAAAGGGAGTACTGTAGCTGACAAGTCAGGGCCTGTAAGGATGAGTTCCCATGAGATAATAAATTTGTCAAGTTTTGAGGCCACTTGAGACTCTCCTCCCCTTTTATTTTTTTTTTCAAAGGAAAAATTGTAATTTTATTAATTAAAAAAAATTACATGTTATAGATGCTATGGCGCATTGCATCAACAATATAGTTGCTAATCAAAGATCATGAAAAGAAACAAGAAACAAATGTATAGATGGGGCAAAAGTCAAGCTTTTCGGCCCCTTTTTCTTCTCAACCTTTCTCCACCCCCACTAAGTCTATATTGGAGATATAAGTGCTAGCGTTGTGTCAGACATAGGTTGGGGATTGTCTTTATCAGATTCTAATGTGTCTGATATGTATTTCCATTTAGATCCGCTGATATCCATTGATTCTGGTATCTTTATTGACTGTAAGTCTATAGGTTCTTATGGATTTATGTCTTCCACTTTTGGTTCTTTGTTCATCTTATTGGTCTCGCTAGGAGTGACATGTTCCACATCTTCTTCCTCCTCGTCATCCAAGAGTGGTGGAGGATATGTCCATCCCTTGGGTGGTTTCACCTCCCCTTTTATTGTTCCAGGTGAAGATACCATTACTTGTCTCTGTATCTACTAGCCTCATGTTGTTTATGAATTTCTGAAATGCTATGGAATCTCTGCCTAGTGATCTAGTTCCACCTTTTTTCTGATAGGGACCTAATCATGTTAAAGAGCCATAAACATTTGTAATCAAATAATCATCCTTGTCCCCCAAAGGTTGGATGACCATTGATAGATAGTTCCTAGATGCTTCAACATCTAGGATTCCTATTTTCTGAGGGCTCCAAAGTGTGAGAATTCCTCCTACTGTTTTATCTACTTTAACTTCTAGATATTCATATTTAATAAACCATTTGCTATGTTTTTCTCTTATTTTTTCTATTGAAGATTTTGTTTCTTGAATAAATATCATATTAGGTTTTTATACTTTCATTCTATTGCTGAGATTTATTTGTTTCCTTCTGCTTCCTAGATCCCTAATATTCCATGTTGTAAGCTTCATTAAGAAGTATTTGTAAAGGAGTCACTAGCTAGGTCTTTCATCTTACCTGAGTTGATCATGAGTTTTACACATTCAATCAACAACTCAATTTTTTTTCTTCCTCTTTTCCTTCCTGGATTCTTGGCCGTTTGTTACCATGTAGCCTCCATAGTTTTAACCCCTTCATTGTCCTGAATATCATAGTTCCTTTTGATTCCTGCTCCCCTTCCTTGCGTTCTCCAGAGGAAGAGTTGTTGCACTCTGTTAAATTCATCCTTAGGTAGTGAATCCACTCCTTCGGTTGTTCCTTCCTCTAGGAACTTTTAAGATCGAGATGCTCCCTTTCCAGTATGTCCTGCAGTTCATGATCCTCTATATCGACTTTGCTTGGGGTCATCTCTTGCTCCCTATAAAGTCCCATAGCTTGGCTCATCCTCCCTTTGCTGGCTTTTAACAAGTCTATCCTCCATTCTCTCATCATTTTCCTTCTCTAGCTGATTGTTCTGAGTTACTTGATTCATTCCTTCATCCCCTTCTTCTTCTTCTAATATCTTGAACCTATTATGACTAGGATATTTTGCCTCATAGATTTTCTTTATTGTTTTTTCTCCCTCCTTTTCCTCTGTCCCCCACCTTGGTAAACCTTTAAGTCTCTTTACCAGAGGTTGCTTTTATGCCACCCTCCATTTTGCTTAAAGGGAAGTCTCTAAAGAGGTGCCCGTGTTCATGGCACTTGCTACACTTGAAGGGTACATGATCATAGTCCACCACCTATACCCATTCTTCATCATATACTTCTAAAATTATTTCATCTGGAAAATCTCCAGAAAGCACTTCCACACATATTCTGGCAAATGAGGTATATTTTCCTCGTAGAGTGGATTATGATATTTTTGAAAAATGCCCTAGTTTATTACCTATGGTTTTTAACAATTCTGGTATCCAGTAATCTAGAGGTAGGGAATATAGTCTTACCCACACCGGCACTGATGTAAATGTTTCTCGCTCCAGAACAAAGTTCATTACCCATGGCCTCATATAGAGTCCAACAACCACATAGAAGTAAGGACCTCCTTCAAACACCTAGTCTTTATCCATTAGGTTCGTAAACACATCTGTGAAGAAACTCTTGAATCCAAGGTGTAGCTCTATTTCTACCTTAGGTTTCCAATGGTTCTTTATCCATGCATGTAGTGCCTTCTTTGTTGGCCAGAACCCCATGTGCTCCTTGTGCGCCTATAGCGTTGGATCACTCAACACCACACAGGGTGTGATGGAAACCTTATGTTTACATGGTCCTGTCCTATTGCTAGGTTTATCCTTTTGGCTATCTACTCTTGTACGCTTCTCTCATCTGACTTCCTCCAGCATCTCTGCCTACCTTTGTAGTCTATTATTTTCCTTTGTTTGTACCCCCTCATTTCGCTTCCATGGGCTTCTTGAAT
>APFE031736782.1:0-39523 GCA_000404065.3 Pinus taeda
AACCCCAAGTCAGTGATTTAAAACTCACTCTTCATGAATTCTTTGAAATCAACAATGAGGAAATCATCAATACCTGTGAAAATCAAATCATCTACATATAAAACAAAAATAAGAATCTTACCACCACTCTCTTTGAGGTAAAGATTAGGATCACCATCACATTTGTCGAAGCCATTGTCCAACATGTAAGCGTTTATCCTTCGATACCATGCACACGATGCTTGCTTCAAACCATAAAGAGATTTCTTCAACCTGTACACCTTGTCTTCTTGGCCTTCTACTTCATAACTAGGTGGTTGCACAACATATACTTCATCTTTCAACACTCTGTTCAAGAACGTTGATTTTTTGTCCATTTGATACACTTTCCATTTATGTTGCATGACAGGCAACAACACTGTACGCAATGTCTCCATCCTTGTGACTAGCGCAAATGTCTCCGAATAATCTCTTCCATGTTGCTACTTGTATCCTTTGACAACTAGCATTTATTTATGCCTTCCAATCTTTCCTTCAACATTTCTCTTGGTCTTATAGACCCAATTCACTCCAATGACTTCTTTTCCTTGCGGAAGGTCCACTAACTCCCATGTGTCATTCTTATCTATTGCTTCTATTTCTTCATCCATTGTTGCAGCCCATTTTTCTTCTTTTATTGCATCCTCAAAATGGATTTGGTCATCTACATGACAAAATAATGAAAACAAGGAATTTAGACCAGTGCCATTATCAACTTCATCTTGCTCATAAATTTTACTTAAATTTATGAATTTTTGTCTTCTTATGCTTACAGAAGATGGGCTTGACATATCACTTGATGTTTCTCTTGAAGTAGATCATGATGTGGATCTTTGCGACGTGCTTGGAGAATCACTTGCTTGACTATACAACATTGTCCTATTATTTTTTTATGGTGTCGTTTGTTGACTACATTGTTGATCTTGAATAGGAGTAGGAGGATTCGTTGTTAAGAAATTACTTGCTACAGTGAATTCCTCTTTTTCCTCATGTGGTATAAATTATTTCAATTTTATTGTCTTCTCTGAACTTCCATCCCATGCTTCCTCTTCTATACACTTCACATCTCTGTTGACTATGATCTTCTTGGTTGATGGATTGTAGAGCTTTTATGCCTTGGATTCATCACTATATGCAAAAAATATGCATTTCTCCCCCTTTTTGTCCAACATCTTCCTCAACTCATCCGGGACATGTGCATAAGCCAAACATCCGAACACTCTCATGTGAGCGATACTATGATTTCTTCCACTCCATGCTTCTTCAGGAACCATATTCTTAACACTTTTGGTTGGACACCTATTAATGATATATGTTGCACAAGCGACAACTTCAACCCAATAATCATTTGGCAAGTGCTTTGACTTCAACATACTCCTTGCTATTTCCATAATGGTCCTATTTTTTCATTCCTCGACACCATTTTGTTGAGGTGTATACCTTGTCATAAATTTCTTGTGAATTTAATGCTCCTTGGAAAAGCAAAGGAAGTCATTTGAGATGTATTCGCCACCTTTGTTAGTCTTCAAAAGATTGATGTAGTGTCGACTTTGCTTCTCAACAAGAGCTTTGTATTGGAATAAGCGCTCAAACATTTCACTTTTCTGTTTTAGGAAGTAGACCCATGTCTTCCTTGTATAATCATCTATGAAATTCAAGAAATGATGGCTGCCACCAATTGATGGTGTCTCCATTGGTCCACATAAATCTGGAAGGACAATATCCAAAGGTGCATTTGCCCATATCGACTTTCCTGTTGGAAATGTCTCCCTATGTTGTTTTCCCAAGATGCATCATTTACATAGGATATCTGGTTTTTATATGAGTGGAAATCCCTTCACCATGCCTTTCCTATGCAGAAAATTCAAACCTCCAAAGTTGAGATGACCAAATCTCAAATTCCATAATCAATTTTCATCTTTGAGCTCTGCTTGAAAGTTTACTTGTGTGACAACTGCAACTTTTCCTTCATCCTCTTGTAAATTCATTTGTAGTTGTGCTTGGCACCTTCTTCCTTCAAATATGATTTTATTTTTAGGGGAAACATTCTATTGTTTGTCATCTGAACATTTGCAATGAGTTGGCTGCTTGGACGTTTATCCAAAAAAATTCACTCATCATTTTTTAAAAAGACATTGTAGCCCTTTTGCATGAGTTATTTAATTCTTATGAGGTTATGCTTCAAACTAGGGACAAAATAAACATCTAAAATGTACTTCTTCTCCCCTTCTTTGTTAGAATATTGACTCTTCCTTTGCCCATGACAAAGAATTTGATATTCGTCCCTAATGTCACTTCAGATTTGACACTTTCATCTAAATTGGAAAACATTCGTATGTTTCCTGCGGTGTGGTTGTTGCACCCTGAAGTTAGAAACCATACATCACTTTGTTTTTCTTGTGCTACATTACAAGCTAAAAACATGATTTCATGGTTCTAATTTTCCTTTACGAAATTTGCATTGGGTTTGTTATTTATATCATGTTTCTTCTTTCTACATTCATTTGCATAATGACCATACTTCTTACAATAATGAAATTGAACTTGAGATTTATCATACCTCTAACCTTGTGCTTGATTTTGGCTTGGGCCTTGACTTGGATTTTGATTGTTGCCCCTTTGCCTTGAGCTTGAAGGGTTGCCTCTTCTAGTTTTGTATGGGTTTCTCTTCTTCCTCTGCCTCTACCTTGACCAAATGAAAATTGTGTCCTAAAGGCATGTTCCAATGAGTAGTTTATTGTTCTATCCAGTCTATGTTCATGAGAAAATAGTGATGCATGAAACTCATCCACTGAAAATTGTGAGAGATCCTTTGTCTCTCCTCAACATTTGTAGTTTTGTTGTCTTCATTTTTGCCATGCCTTGGCAGGTTTTCTCTACGTTGTCCCATGCTTGCTTGGACTTTTTTGGTGTTGCAATCCTTAGAAAAATACTTTCATGAACTGCTTGAAAAATCTAGAAGAGGTATTTTGGATCCTTCTTCTTCTTGTCCCTCAACAAATCCCTTTGTGCTTGTGACAAGTCATTATATGTTGTTGCATGCACTGATTCTTGGAACCCATTCTCCACAAAATCCCAAATATCTTGGGAAGACAACATAGCCTTCATTGTTATAGCTCAATAATCATAAGGTTCTCCATTAAATTGAGGTATTTGAGGATTAGTCAAGATTGTGCTTGATGCTGCCATTTTAACTGTTAAAAAAAATTGTTGCATGCACTGATTCGTGGAACCCATTCTCCACAAAATCCCAAATATCTTGGGAAGACAACATAGCCTTCATTGTTATAGCTCAATATTCATAAGGTTCTCCATTAAATTGAGGTATTTGAGGATTAGTCAAGCTTGTGCTTGATGCGCCATTTTAACTGTTAAAAAAAACTTTCTCCCTAATGGTAAATTCGCTCCAAAAAAATGCCTTCAAAACAATATTTTTAATGCCTAGTAAAAACACTTGTTCTTACACTAACAAAGAATGCCTTCAAAACAATATTTTAATTCCTATTAAAAACACTTGTTCTTACACTAACCTAGTTTAACCCACTAGGATACCAAGTGAAAGATTTATAGGGGCACAGGAGACAGTGTCTCCCTCAACACTTCACTTGCTGAGCAAATCTTTGGATTAAATTCTAATACATGAAATACATTCATATGGAGGTTGTGGCTCCTTGGCTAAGTAAAACAAACATAACAAACATTCTTACTGATATTTACATTCAACATGAGTGTGTAAAACCTGTAACTATTAGTTTTCAAGTCCACCAAAATTTGTTCCACAATTTCTCCTCTTGACCTGAGATTTACACCCTCCACTATGCAAAAAACTTTTACATACATATATTTCAAAACATAAAATTTTGACACATTAATTAATACATAAATCATTAAGACATAGCATGGGCAATTGTACATAAAATGTTTTTCTGAACTTGCAGATGTTGCCCAGGAAGTAACATGGTGGAATAGATGTTTGACCATACTTATTTATCAACAGTTCATTAAATGTCCATTTGTTTTTAAATGCTTGATGGGTGTATGTGTTGCTGAATGGGGAATTTGTACTCATGTACTTCATCTTCCAAACAAAATCCACAACCTGCAAACAAAATCTACTTGATTGATTCACAAGTGTAAACAGGTATGGCTGCTGTTAGTGTATTTAACTAACTAGTTGGTTGACATTAATTTTCCAACCTACCTACTACTACGGCTTGAAGTAGAAGTCTTGTGATGGAGAACGATGAAGATCAAGATGATGAGGGGGATGGATTTACAACAAATCTAGATGTGGTGGTCAACTACCAGCAAATGGTGGAAAATCGACTCCATGTGATTGGCGTCGATTGTCAACCCTTAATCACCATCTTGGTCTCCATCACTATCATATTTAAATTCAGACTTGCTCAGGCGGCGGCCAGTGGTGGGAAGGAAGGATCTGGAAATACCCTGTATATTATTTATATATTTTAAATTATATAATATAGAATAAAATAACATCTGAAGATTTCGAGTTTCAACCAGCGATACTAATCCTGGCTAAGCGATCTGTCTTCGACTCTTTGTTGTTGCGTCGTCACGGTGGTACAAAATTTAAAGTTTTGAAAAGACAGATATATGTCCTTGTTATAATCTCGGCTGAACATTGATAAATTCAAAATAATTTACTTATGCAACTAGGCAAAATACTGAAGCGTAGGGTTTCAAAGATGGATGTAACTGTTCTATGTTTTATTCTGTCGATTTCTTAGAGCCGTGTGACTTTGACTTTGTTCATATAAACTAATCGATTCTTTAATACAATCTTAACCGGATGCGTTGAGGGAGCAACTTAATTTGCATTCTAGTTGGACATTATTAGTTCCTGTCATCATTGCATACAAGATCTCCTTTTCCATTCACGAAAGAGAAGAAGTAGTAGAGGAAGACGGGCACAAAACTCATCACATCTTGCCACACACGAGCAAATTGTTTACAAAATAATTGATTAGTACTGCTCTGTTTCTTTTGTTGATTGTATCAACATTATTAAGACACATAATAACTCTTCGTGCTTATATGATAAATGATATCAGGAAGATTTAGTTATGGTTTTTCTTTCCATTTTAAAATCAAAATCATGAATGGGTTCAACCAACACGCAGTAGTGAATAGTGGCTACACTGCCATATTGATATGTTGGGTTTATGATTCTTAATAAGTACTATTTTAATAGAGTTTGCTTCATCAATCGTGGGAGAGACCCAATTTTGAAATACGCACATTTGAGTAGATAGTACAATATCGAACAAAAAAATCTCCATCCGTTGCGTTCTTGTGAGTTCGTTTATTCCTTGGATGCTTTAATCCTCTAGCCTCATTAGGCCACCCCAGGACCACTTCAGACTCGCTTCCACGATAACTCAACATTATTTCGGTTTTACATTCATAGCTCTCCGAGATATCTTATATTGCAACATTGACCGTCATGTAGAGTTCTAATATTGACCATCGATTTCGTTTGGATCTTTGACAATGGGTAATGATTTCATCATCACTGTTTTTCATCTAAATAAGATATATCATTTTAAGATTTTTTTCAAACCAGGGAAATAAATGGAAGAAGGAAATGAAAGGTTGCTTTTTAAGGAATGGACAAAGCCATTTCAATTAAATTGATTTCAAAATTAAAGAGTAATAACACCGCAATAAAATTAAAATGATGAAAACCTTGAGAAGTTATTATTAAAACCTTGAAAAGTTGTTATTAGTAAATTTAATTGTTAAAGTTAAATCTAATTGTTACGGGAATTTATAAAAAAATAATTAGAATTTTTTATTCTAATTATCATATACTCCAAATTAAACTTTAGGCCATTGATTCAGCAGAATATTAATAACTATAAATCAAATTGCTAATTATTTACCCATCATCAATTCTATAATTGTGATGTGAGTAATTATAATATCATATAGTATATTCTGGAAGTATAATGTAAGAAATTGGATTTAGTTGTGATACATTTTGAGTGGGTAAGTTACTCTTTTTATAAACAAAAAAATCTTATTTACAGTGACCTTAAAAATGGATATATTATAATAAAGTTCAATGTTTATAATATACTATAATTAAATTTTATCTTTTATATTAAATTATATCCAAAAATCTTTTTAAGCAAAATATGGTAAAGACGTAAAAATTAAAATAATTATAAAATAAAATTGGAAGATAAGTGATCATGATAATGAACAACCATGATATTAAACTATACTATTCAATAAAATATAACAAAATATTTAACAATGAGAATAATCACCCAAATAAAATTAATAAGAAAACTTAAACAAATTATAAACTTTGACCAAATATTAATTAGTAAAATTAAAATTAAGTTAAAACTAATTGTTAATAAAATTTATAAAAAATAATTACCCTAATTATTATATACTCCGAACTACACTTAGGCCATTGACTCAGCAGAATATTAATACTACAAATCGAACTGCGAATTATTCACCCATCATGAACTGGATGATTGTGATGTGAGTAATCATAATATCACCCTCGATGCATAATGCAAGAAATTGGATTTAGTCCCGTGTGTGTATATATATGTATAGGTTTTATAATTTAAAGTTTAGGTCATTGACTCAGCAGAGTATCAATAACTACAAATCAAACTGCGAATTATTCACCCATCATGAACTGGATGCTTGTGATGTGAGTAATCATAATATCATATACTATGCATAATGCAAGAAAATGGTTTTATAATTTAAAGTTTAGGCCATTGACTCAGCAGAATATTAATAACTACAAATCAAACTGCGAATTATTCACCATCATGAACTGGATGATTGTGATGTGAGTAATCATAATATCATATACTATGCATAATGCAAGAAATTGGATTTAGTGCCGTGTATATATATATATAGGTTTTATAATTTTTATTAGGTTTTTATTTTTTATATTATTATATTTAAAGGTTTTTTAGGTCAATTAACAGTAGATATTATTCACAATATTCATATAAAATATAGCAAATTTAAAAGAGAAATTAAACTCGAGATCTACCAGAGAAAAAACAACACTAAAATAACGAAATAGACCGCCCTAAAATCAACTCAATATATGCAGCTCGCACATTTCATATTTGTAGATCATCCTTGTACTAAGAATCCTTTGCTAAAAAGTGCTATCAAGTTATAATTAGGTAAATGTTTGCACTGAAATATATCACATGGGCGGAACCCTCGACCATCTTTACATTCATGCTTGAAATAGTTCCGCTTCAAACCCTCTGCGGTTTCCCTTCAACATTAAAAAGCTTGAAATAATCCGGCTTCAAACCCTGTACAATTCCACTTCAACCTTAAAAAGCTTGAAATAGTTCCCACTTGAAGTGTCCACTGCAACCCTAAAAATGCTTGAAAGTATTCAAACCAGTTTCCTTTACTTACCTTTATGAAAAAGGTGGAAGGCCACTGCACTGCAAAGGCTTTGGTCGACGTTCAAGTCACTACATACGTTGATATCAAGGCTGCAGAGGTTCAGATCAGCTCAGACAGAAAGTATTCAAACCAGTTTCCTTTACTTACCTTTATGAAAAAGGTGGAAGGCCACTACACTGCAAAGGCTTTGGTCGACGTTCAAGTCACTACATACCTTGATATCAAGGCTATACGTTAGATATCAATGCTGCATTGATCTACGTTCAAGTCACTACATATCTTGATATCAAGGCTATACGTTGATATCAATGCTGCAAGGCTATACGTTAGATATCAATGCTGCATTGATCTACGTTCAAGTCACTACATATCTTGATATCAAGGCTATACGTTGATATCAATGCTGCAGAGGTTCAGATGAGGTGAGATAGAAAATATTAAATAATATTTATTAATGTGGTTGGGTTAATATTTGATATTTCTCAGCATAGGTATTTTTTACATGATTTGTTTATGTGAGTTGTAACTGGTAGTTTCCATAATCATTCTAGTTGTAATTGGTTATTATAGTTAGTTGTTGTAGCTATAGTATTACTATAAATATGGCTCTCAAGTGTTTTGAAACAGATCAGATCCAATAAATTTCTCCTTGAGTGTTTGGTTTATTTATGGCATTCTTGAGTGTCTTTTATTTTTGTATCAAAGCTAGTAGCTCTGTGTGCAACTATCTTATGGAAGGGCAGAAAAATATGTAAGATTAATTTAGTGTACGTGAATATTGTATTAATATAGGTGTCTAGAGTGTTTTATGTTCATGTTTTCTTAGAAGTGTCCATCTTTGGTTAGCAGTTGTTTGTGGGGCTAGCCAATAGGCATCACTAGCTTTTGTTGAGTATGGATAGCTCCCATGGAACTCAAGATATGAGATTTCTAAAGTAGATAAATATGTTGATAAAGACTTTACGAGACAGAAATCAAAGATCAATACAAGTATTCATTAAGGGAGGGTATTGGGGATATTAACACCTACTTGTCTTGGGTTTAATATATAAAGTTATTGTTTTAATGCATTTTTCTAAAAAATGTTGTTTTCTAATAAGTGTGATTTGTAACCCTATACTTGTCATTATCATTATATTTATAATTGGTTATTATAGTTACTTATAGTTATTGATTTAATGTTATTTTTTAGGTAATAGTAATTTTAACAATATAAGTATATATTTGTTCTCCAAATTTTAGGGTTTCTTGTGCATAGCCATCTCTGCTTGGTTCCACTTCCACTACACTGCTTTTCTCCTCCTTTAGAAGGAGTTAGTTGATTCGAGAAAATCCTCCAAAGAGGGGGAAATTTAAATCCGCAAGGTACCTCAAATTCTCCTTACATTTGGAAATAGGTCTAGTCTCTCTCCTATTGGATGGGGTCTCGAGAATAAGTCAACATTTAACCAAGCATGCAATCAACAAAATGTAAATCTTTTAAGCCTACCTGGGTCCTACAAAAGTCTCTTGAAGAGAATGAACGAAATCCCTTACCATAGGATATGATTAGCTCCCCTTTAGAAGAAGCTGAAGCAAAAGATAGAAGATATGAATTTACATAAATCATGATTGATTGATTTCCCTTGTAAAAGAATGAAATGAAAAAAATGTGAAGGAAATACCAACTCATGGGACTATAAATCTATATAAATCAGTAATTTGGAAAAAACTCCCTAAAAATCCCCCCCTAAAATTTTTACTCCCATTACTTCCAAACAAACATAAATAAAGAAATATAATATATATTATATATAGATAATTATTTTAAATTAGATTCCTTTTAATGATAATAACCACATTTTGATAATAATAAATTACAATTTGATAATTAGAAAACAAAATTATATAAATAATTCTTGAAATATAACTAAAAATTTAAAAACTATTCAAATTCAAAATTAACTATTGAAACTAATTTACGAGCTTATCAATGATATTATTAAGAGTAACATAAATTTTTTATTAATTAAATTAATAATCATTATTTAAATTTATTAAATAAATAAAAATTCAGATTATATCTCATAGAAAAATTACCATAAAATTAATAAATATGGAAAACTGTTACGAATAAAAATCAATCAGTATAAAACCGTCGATTATAAAATTCACAATGAATAATGAATGATATAATTTTTTTAATAAAATCACTAAATATATAAAACAGCTAAAGTTAGAAACCAATAAATAAAAAATCCTAAATTGTATCTAAAGCTTTAATTGTAAAAGCTATAATCAGAAACCAGCGCAACCCTAAAATACTTTAATTATAAAACCTATAATCAAATTAATAATTACATTTTTGGAAAAGAACTAAACTATCAAACTAATTGATGATCTCTTCGGACTTAGCAATGAAATTGATAGTAACAAATAATAATTTAGTGAGTAGTCTATAACGCGACTTTTTGAAAGTTTTTCCGGCGGATTTTTTCGCTCAAAATCTGGCAGCAATTCATTGGAATCCCAAGTTTGATAGGTAGTTTCTGCACAATCAATGGCTTCCAAGGGTTTTTCAGGGCGCTGAATCCAAATATGCAGTTGAAAAACCATTTTAACTACTTAAAAATCAAGATTTAACCTCATTTCTTCCGCCAGATTCCGTCAAAGAAATCTCCAAAAAGTCGCATGTGTTTGATTTAGAACTCATCATGAGTGACCCATAAATATGGAATGCCCTAAATTGCCAAGTCAATGTTGATTATCTATAGCCGTTACTTACCACTGCAATTAATAATGACAATAGTTATATTGTGAAAGATACGAGCCAGGGCTAGGACCATGGATAAAAATTCTGTCGGGCCATAAATGAACGGTGGGTGTATATGCCCACCGTTCAATTTAGGCATTAGTGAAATTGAACAACTGGTGTATATGCTCATTGTTCTATTTCGGCTTTAGCGAAATCGAACAATGGGCATATACACTTGCCATTTATTTATGACCAGATAGCATAAATTCTAGATCTGTTCATGTGTAATTAATAATGACAATAATTATATTGTGAAAGATACGAGCTATGACTAGGACCATGGATAAAAATTCTAGATCTGGTCATCTGCAATTAATGATTAATTATGACAATAATTATATTGTGAAAGATACGAGTCATGA
The DNA here is from genome assembly GCA_000404065.3 of Pinus taeda. Classification (NCBI taxonomy): domain Eukaryota; kingdom Viridiplantae; phylum Streptophyta; class Pinopsida; order Pinales; family Pinaceae; genus Pinus; species Pinus taeda. Next base: position 10,609 of record APFE031736782.1, read on the forward strand.
GTCAGGCCTGGAATTTGACGTTCCACAGAACGTTTTTTCCATTTTTAAACGTATTTGACGGCACAATTTTTTTTCCCAAACGGTATAAAATGACGGTTAAAAAAAATCTCAAACCGTAGATTTGACGTTCAGTTATCTCGATTGCCCGTCATAAATTTTAGGGGGGAATGAGGGAGTACAGGCTCAGTCAACCTCACCTAAGCGGCTCCGTAGAGTCAACCTCACCTCGGAACCTCACCTCGACGGCTCCGTAGATTATTCCAGATGGAGAAGAAAGGACGGATTTGGCGTAAATTTTAAATGATTTTTTTTTTTAATTAAATAATGGTGGGTAATTCAATTTTAAGGGCAAGGTATAGGTTTCTTATTTTCTAGGGCGATACATATTTTTTTAGCAGAGGAAGAACCACCCAAGCAGAAGACTATTTTGCCCCAATTTTCTGATTTGCAGACTCAATCTCCTCTTCTCCTCTGATTTTCAAAAATAGTGTCCTCCTCTCCTGATCTTCGAAAACAGCAGAGGTGAGTTTTTTTTTTTGTTTTTATCGTTAGTTTTACTTTTGAATCTTTGCGAAGTGTGGGTATGAATTTAATTTGCAACTCTTTGAAATGTGTGGATTAAGACCATTTAAACCTTTGAAATGTGTGGATTAAGACCATTTAAACCTTAGCAAAGTGCAGATTTAAATTAATTTTATAATTTAATAAACTGGATTTTGTTTCATGTCTGTTTGGGTGGCTTTTAAGTAGGAACACTCGCATTTAAATTTACATTTTCATTGTATTTTTTAGTCTTTTTGGCAATGTATTTGAATTGAATCATTTGCTGCCCTTTAGTTTTCAAATGATACAGTACACAAACTTTCTACTTTTAAATGTGTTTACATTGGTCACTTTCATGTCTTTAGATATGTACAAAGGCTCTTCATGTGGGAGTTATTTATGGGAGGAACTTGATTTCACCAGTCAGATGATATGCATTGTCTCTGGTTTGAAGCTTTTCTGGTTTGAAGCTTGTGTTTCTACATAAATTGATTTTCACTGTAGTCTAAGATTTTGATTCCTGTTGTTTTCCAGCCAAAATTGTGGCTTCGTTATAGGACAATCCTTAATACTGTCCCTTCGGCCCATCCCATTATTGTGCCATAGAAGAAATAGAAATTAAGTGTGCCTTGCTACTAGATCCAGTGAGTGATATTTACTCACTATCCTATTTGTGGTATAAGGAGATTTTGACCCACCATCCTATTTGTGGTATAAGGAGATTTAGAGCTGAACTTTAATTAATTACTATACCTTTTGGAGTTTTTTTATTGCTCTGAATTTGTACAAACAATTTTGATTAGTATTTTCTAATTTTATTACAAAATTTTAAAATATTTATAGTTTAAAATTTAATTTTAAACATATAAATTAATTTGTCTTTTTTTTTTAACTTAAATATTTAATTTATGCTAAGTTCATGGTCAAATTTATAATTTGATTTTTTAAATATAATTTCATTAAATTTGAAAAGGAAACCGTAAAAACTTAAAACATTGTTTTACATTGTTTTTCATTTCACATGGATCGTTGTATTGATGACAAGAAAAAAATTATAATTATTGAGAGTTGTATGTATAAAGTAGTTTTTGTTTGTGAAATTTATGGTTATATTTTTTTTTGTTTTTTTTTGAATTATACTATTTCATGCGCTATTTAAGTTGAAATTTTTGTATGATTTTTTGTAGTTAAGCATGATTATATAAATTTTTATTATAATATTTCTTATTAAAATAATATTTTTCTTTATTTAAATAAAGAGTTTTTTTGGGTTAAAATATTGTATATTACTTTATGAAATTAGAGATATATCATATACTAACTAATGCTTAGAGGGAGGAAGCAAATCTAGATCTCTAAAGTAGTATGACTTTGTTATAAACTGACAACACTGGACTCCTTGTCTAAGGATGGGTGGTTTTTATAAACTCTCGTCTCGCCACAATTCAGAGTTGGTTTCATCTATCAGCTTTCAATCTTGTTGAAAAGGAGGGATTGGACTCTAGACACAACATACATTCCAACTTCCCAAGTCCAACAAATGCTTAATTCCATAAACTTAGCATTCTCTTCTTTCTTTACTCCTCCCATATTGAAGTTCATTTCTACATTACCCCTAATTGTCCAGACTCAAAGAGGTATTACACTCATGGCCTCCAATATTGACATAGTCATAGACTCACATAAGACACAACTAGGCTCTATTGAATGAACTTAGAGAAAGATTTTTTTTAATCCAACGATATTTTCTAGAACCTTAAATGTTCAACCTTGACAAGCAGTCGCTCATGTAACAATATGCTTTTGACTTTTGGAAAAAAATTAATTTGCTAAATCTTTCCTGTATATTTTCAATCTACTTTCATATTTGCACAAAGTATGACAATTTTCGTCTTTCATATCGGAAAGAGTTCTCTTTCATATATGCACAAAGTATGAAAATTTTCGTCTTTCATATCAAAAAGGAGTTCTCTTTCATATATGCACAAAGTATGAAAATTTTCGTCTTTCATATCAAAAAGAGTTTTCTCTGAAGCACGGCTACCTTTGAAGCATGAAAATGTATTCCTCAAGAGGTCTCAAATTGCAAAAGTTCAACACAATCCATGGGCATGTTCTTAGAAAAAAATTGACTTAGCATTTCTTCACACTATTGTTCATATCTTTAATAAAAGGCTTCTCAATCAGTTGTAAAAGTTATCATAATTCTGCCCTTGTTGTCAAAATAAATAACCTGCATTGCCTAGAATCATGATTATCAAAAGTTAGCAATGTTAGTTCAAACCTTTCACGATGAGGATGATACTTGTGTCCACTTCATTGGACAATGTTGTAACAAACTATTTATTCATCCCATGTTGTAGATGGAACTTAGCAAATTTGAGAGAGATCACATGCACAAAGTTTAATACGAAAACCATTAAAAGTATTAGTTTATGTCTTGATGGTTGCATTAACAATATACATTATTATTGTTATTTTAAACACAAGTTATCATAGATTTTAGCTAAAATATCAAAGGTGTCATGATTGGGCTTAGCCAACGAATCATTTGTGATGGGCAATGGTTCTTCAACAACTAGTTACTTCCATTTAGTATTTTTCTCTTGATGTAGGGTTTCCACATCTAATATGCTTAGAGGAATTCATAACACCATCTCATCCAATGATGGTTGAGGATCCTCATCTTCCTAACTATGTGACCTTCTTTAGTGCCTTTCACATATTAAAATTTAAGTATATAATCAAAACTATTAACCCAAAAAAATGAAAATCCTTATAAAACCTTAAAAGTGTGGTTTTATGCTATTTCTAAGCAAATAGGCTAACTTAGGAAGAAACAAGGCACTTTCACACAAATTAGTAAAAGTTGAGATGCAAGAGTATTTCAAAGAAAGTTGCCCTATAAGAAAAAGTTGACACTCACAAATTTACATAGAACATATAATGAAAGACATGAAAAATATAAAAAAGTAATTAAATTTTCATTTGATGGTCAAAGGAGATTTGAAATCCCAGGCCTGGTCATGACAATCACGATGGATAAAAAGTCTAGATCTGGTCATCTGCAATTAATGATTAATAATGACAATAATGACAATAATTATATTGTGAAAGATACGAGTCATGACTAGGACCATGGATAAAAATTCTAGATCTGGTTAAGGAACGAACATCAGAAATCCCTACCTATATTGCAACGATAAAAGTACGTCGAAGTACCCGGTAAATGGAGATGATATCCGGTGTGTGATTTTGTTTGTAAAATTATCAGAACCCCAGCAAATAAGCGCTCCCTAATCCATTGCTCTCAATTCCACTCTATTCCACTCTTTTCGTTTACGATTAGGATCGCAAGTCCTCCACAAGCCCTCAACTCCTTCACTCCAATGTCCCACCGCCGCCACCGCATCTTCTCTTACTCTTCTGAGCTACACCCGATCCAATCTCTGAATGGGAAGCAAGGGCATCGGGAAAGTTAACTAGAGCCCTGCGTCCGCGGATTCTGAAGGCAGCACGGTCGTACGCGAGAGCGGCCTTTTCGGCCGTGTTGAAAGTCCCCAACCAAACCCTACCTCCCTTCATGACCGGATCTCTTATTTCTGCTGTGAATTTTCCCCACGGCCGATTCCTCACTCCTCTGTAGTGCTTCTCCTTGCTCTCATTCATCTCCCCATTCTGCTCTTCTTCTTGTGCCTGTGGCATTACAAATGAAGAAGAAGAGGAAATGTGGTGTTGTCGTTTTGTAACTTCATTCTCATCGCCTTCTGCCGTTGATCTGCTGCTGCTATTTTGACACAAGCACCTGCCGGCGGTGGTGGAGGTGTTGGGAAGATAATCCAAGCCGCCAGTAGTGGTGGTGTTGGGAAGATAATTCCAGCTGCCGGTGGTGGTGGGGGGCGATGTGGGAAATGGATTTATGGCATCAATATCGTCCTCCACTTCTAGCAAATGGTGGCGAATGAACTCCAACATGTTGGCTGTTGCCCTTTCAACTTCCATGGTTGTCTCTCCCTACTGCTACGGCTTGAAGTAGCAGTCTTTCTCTGCTTCTACTTGTGATGGAGAACGACGAAGATGAAGAGGAGGGGGGTGGATTTATAACAAATCTACCAGGAAATGGTGGAAAATCGACTCCATGTGATTGGCGTCGGTGGTCAACCCTTAATGTGCATCTTGGTCTCAAATTCAAACTTACTCAGGCGGCGGCGAGTGGTGGAGGAGGATCAAAATAGAGCATATAGTTATATATTTTAAATTATATAATATTGAATAAAATAACATTTACAGATTTTGAGTTTCAACCGGCAACACTAATCATATTCGACAAACGTGATTAATCCATCAGACGGGTACAAAATTTGAAGTTTTGAAAAGACACACATATATGTGATTAGTGTCAATGTATTGATATATGTGATTAGTGTCAATGTATTCGACAAACGTCATTAATCCATCAGTTGCGTCTTCAATACGTGTGATTAGTGTCAATGTATTCGACAAACGTGATTAATCCATCAGTTCGCAACATATTTTATTTTGATAGAGGAAAACAGCGATACTGCAATACAACGTCAAATTTTGAAGAGTGCTTTGATTAAGTACATTGAACGGTAAAGTTTTGTTATTAACAATTTCAAACACTATAGAGGAACAATAGACTATTCATGCGAAAGAATGGCTTGATTGTCACAAAAAAAAATAAAGTGCAGGATAGGATTATTGTTGTTAGTATTACAAATTAATTAAATAAGATTATAGTGGAAACATTATTAATAAATAATTTAAGTGAAACTCTATTTAAACTCGAAGAAAGGAAATTAAATTAGGAAATTTGGAGGGATGGTTTTGACACCTAATAGGTGGTTGGAATTAGATTCTACAACAGATTGAACAACCCTTCTGTGCCCTCTTCCGGCGTCGACGATCGCTGAATATTTTGGGGGGCCTCCATCGGAAGGCCGCACCCTCCTTGTAATGCCCACGAACTACAGAGGAGAAACGCACAAGGCCGCACATGAAAATGGCTAAGTGTGGAGGAGGACGATGGTTTATAGAGTTAGGCGGTTCCAGGTGGGGCGCCCAATGGGTAGGCTGACTTGCGAGATTGCTGAATGGTGGGCCAAACAGAAGGTCTGCTCGGCACGCTGACGTGAGGCAACCATGGCAATGAAAGGTATAAGTAGATGGCGTCGAGGAGTCATTCATCCATCAACAAAGCAGTTCAAGTGCTCAAGTGTGGAAGCGTAGGAAGAAGTGCAGAGTTGGTCTGAAGCAACGAGCGAACGTGCAGGTAGACATGGGCCGAAGCACCCAAGCCGAAACAAAGAGTGGTCATTCGAGGGCGTGGCAGGGCCTCTAGGTGAACAATCATTCGGGAGGTCGTTCGAGGGCGTGTGAGGGCGACTCATTTAGAGAGTCGTTCGAGAGGTCGTTCAAGGGCATGACAGGGAAACTCGTTCAGAGAGTAATTCGGGAGGTCGTTCGAGGGCGTGGCAGGGTGACTCGTTCAGGGGTCATTCAGAAGGTCGTTTGAAGGCATTCACGTGAACGGTGTTCGAAGGCGTAGGGCGACACAGGAAATCGTTCAAGGGCGTTCGTGCAAAGAGTCGCTCGAGGGCGCGGTAAGGTGTTCATTTGAGAAGTCAGGCAAGGGCACGGTAGGGTGTCCAACTAAACGACGAGTCAAACGGAACATGGGATGGGCGTTCGTGTGAACTGTGAATGGAGGGCGAGTTGGTGAAACGAGCCTGGGTCGAAAGGCGAGTTGGTGAAACCCACCTAGGTCAAATGAAACGAAGAATCGTGCGATGGTGGAAGACTTTGGCGAATGGGCAAGCTGTGCACGAGGCGAACGAGTTGAACGATAGTTCAGGCAACTTTGCCTAGGGTTGGGCGAGGTTGCACGGCTGCTGCAGGAAGTGAATTTGTATAAGTGTAAAGATGAAATTTGGGGTTTCCCTTGGATGTAAACTTATATGTAATTCTCAAAACTAATATTATTGATACGGGCAGACTCATATTGGAGGGAGTTACCCCTCCCATGATAAATGTGTTAAAGATATGCTTAGCTGTTGGAAAATAAATTGAGTATAGAAAGTAGGAGTAGTCCATAACTAGAAGTAATGGTGAAAAGAAAGTAGTTTGTGGTGTCGCACCTCCTATAGTGTGGTTGGAAGAGTACTGCCAGTGTAGGGGCGTGATAGGTGGTATCGGAGCTGATCGGGACAAGGAGATGAGCCCACTGCACTAACGTGACAAGTGGTATCGTGGGTGATTCAGAGAATCGAGAAGGATGTCTACCTTGGAGAAAATGGGTTTTGCAGGCATTATGACCTTCAAAGAATGGCAGAGGCACACATCGGGGCCAAGTCAATTTGAAGGAAGTCTACTTGAAGAATCAAGCGTTTTGGAGCAAAGAATTGTAGAATGGAGCAAGGACTTGTTTGAAACGAGGGATGCTCTTCATGGTTTGGTGAAGGAAGGGATCTGTGACATGAATGGGGATGAAGCCTATCGACTTGTAGGGAAAGTGGATTTTTTTGATGCAGAACTCAAGGAGCTGAAGATGAGGTAGAACTTGATTCGAAAGAAGCTGGAATGGATAACTCTTGAAAAAGGCAGTTCATGGCTTTTATTCAAGATAAGGAGAAACCTCCAGATTGTGATGATAAGGAAGAGGAAGCCGTGATGATTGAGGATGTTGCAGATATGACAATGATGGAGGAGGAACTTGAAAGTGTTCAAGTTGGGCCAGGATCATGCAGTTTGCAGACATTGGTGGATGATGAAACTCACATGGAAGAGCCTCATGATGAAGTAAGTACTATTGATACTTCTGTTTCACTAAGACTTTTGGAAGATGAACCATATGCCGGGAAGAGAAAAATCAGTTTGCCGATGCAAGGGAGGATCTTACCATGGATGTCTATGAAGAGACCATGTATGGAAAAGCAAGGATCATTGACTATTGCAGGGCTTGTTAGGGGTGTTTGTGACCTTATGATAGAAGGTACGAGGGCTTGTGACAAGGTAGGAACATGATGATCATTGCTAAAGAATGGGTCATGCTTTAGCCACATGGAGAATTGGCTAAGTGCCCAGCATGACTCATGGACAGATTGGGAGAGGGTACACACTTGAGTATGGTGATACGGGACCAAGAGGAAGTCTTGGTGGAACCTTCAGTGGGGAGCCATGATGGAAGAGACTCATGAGATGATATGGTTTGGTGATAGAGTTACCTAGACCAATTTTCAGGGCTTGGATGAGGATGATCGATTGTCGTAGTGGGTCTACTTAGTTGGACAACATGGGCAACTTGAGTCATGGACATCAGGTTAGAGATATGGAGCATGACAGTCTTATGCAGGGACATTATGGAGGAGCACTTGTAGAGGTGTCACTTATGGGCATCCAATGAGAAGTGCCAAGGCAGGGGTGTTGTGCAGGTAGACTTGTTGGTGTGACATGGGTATGTTTTACTTATGAGCTTATGGATGTTATGCAGTTGAGTACAACAAGGCCATGGACTTGGTTGGATTTGTGAGCAGACTATGGAGCATTCCTACTACATGGAGAGCTGAGGCACCTTGTAGAGACTTTGGGGTTGAGATCTATGTTGCTAGCTAGGGTGTTGGTTGGAGATGACTCATGGAACTCATGATGACATGAGGTTGTGACTTTTAGGGACTTCATAGTATGGCAGACTTAGAGGATCCGATGCATTGAGGAGCTGAGGTCAAGGACTTTGTAGTAGTATGGGGTGCATACTTTTGAGTACATGTATGGGTGTGCTTGAGAGAGTAACTTGATGTGGAGGATCGATATGAGACACTTTGGAGTCATGGAGTTACAACGATGATGATGCCTTGGTGGAAACACTTGGGCATGGGTTGAGCCGAGACTTAACCACTTTTGATACATAGGAGATGAGTCAAGTGTATACTTGTTTCCTTGGCAGACTTGAGGGATGGCACATTGCAGATATGATGGAGCTTGCTTCGTGAACTTGGATGTGGCACATCGAGAGTCGGGTTTGATGAGAGGATGTCTTCATATTGAGGAGATGGATTTTACACATATGGATGATGATGTTGGATAGATGCGACTGATTTGATGCAGCAAATTGACACCAAACATCCTGGACAACATGTTGCAGATGAGATGGGGACTACTTCATCGACCTGAGCATGGCTTATTTTGATGGAGATGGATTCTTGATCGAGTTGATGTTGTGACAGGAATCTGAGAAACGAATGATGATGGCATGAGGATGTGCATTCTCGTGGTTTGAGCGTGACAGTTGGATTATCTACCTAGCTAGTTCGAGTCACGGGGGTCGACAGTGTGCAGAGATGTGTTAGCATTGTGTTGGAGTATCATGGCAGCAGTTCACACGATAATGATACATGATGAAGTCAACACGATATGTTGCAGTGGAGAAGTATTTAGAGATTAAGATAAGATGTGGTTGATGATCATGGATTGAGGAGGCTTTCCGATTTATGGAGGACATACCAGTGGTTTATATGGCATTGGCATGGGTATCTTGGTGACAGATGGTTACCATAATGAGAGATTGTCGAGGATGACAATGACTTCAAGTGGGGAAGAATGTAATGCCCATGAGTTGCAGAGGAGAAACGCACGAGGCCGCACATGAAAATGGCTAAGTGTGGAGGAGGACGATGGTTTATAGAGTTAGGTGGTCCTAGGGGGGGGCACCTAATGGGTAGGCCGATGTGGGAGATTGTTGAACAATGAGCCAAACGGAAGGTCAGCTGGGCAAGCCAATGTGAGGAAACCATGGAAATGAAAGGTATAAGTGGATAGCGTGGAGGATTCATTCATCCATCAACGAAGCAGTTCAAACGTTCAAGTGTGGAAGCGTAGGAAGAAGTGTGAAGTTGGTATGAAGCAATGGGCAAAGGTGCAGGTGGACACGAGAAAAAGCACCCAAGCCAAAACGAAGAGCAGTCATTCGAGGGTGCAGCAAGCTGTCTGGGTGAACAATCATTCGAGAGGTCATTCAAGGGCTCGGCAGAGTGACTCATTTAGAGAGTCGTTCAGGAGGTCATTCGAGGGCGCACCTGGGTGACTCGTTTAGAGAATCATTTGAGAGGTAGTTCGAGGGCATGAGAGGGCAACTCGCTCAAGGGTCATTCAGAAGGTCATTCGAAGGCATCCGCGGTAACGATGTTTGAAGGTGTAGGGTGACACGGGAAATCATTCAAGGGCATTCGTACGAAGAGTCGTTTAAGGGTGCACTAGGGCATTCGTTTGAGAAGTCAAGGGAGGACGTGATAGGGTGTCTAGCCGAATGATGGGTCAAATGGAATGTACGACGAGTGTTTAGGTGAACTATGAATGAAGGACGAGTTGGTGAAACAAGCCTGGGTCGAAGGGCGAGTTGGTGAAACGCACCCGGGGCAAATGAAACGAAGAACCGTGCGATGGTGGAAGGCATTAACGAACGTGCGAGTCATGCACGAGGTGAACAAGTTGAACAACAGTTCAGGTGACTTTGCCCAAGGTTGGTCGAGGCTGCACAACGGGTGCAGGAAGTGAATTTGTATAAGTGTAAAGGTGAAATTTGGGGTTTCTCTTGGATGTAAACTTATATGTAATTTTGAAATCTAATATTATTGATACGGGCAGACTCATAGTGCAGGGATTTTCCCCTCCCATGATAATCCATTGTGTACTTGAATGGTAATAACGATAATATAATAAATGTGTTAATGAAATATATTCTTAACTGTTGGAAAATAAACTAAGTATAGAAAGTAGGCATAGCCCATAACTACAAGTATTGGTGAAAAGAAAGTAGTTGGTGGTCCCACACCTCCTATAGTGCGGTTGGAAGAGTACCATCAGTGTAGGGGCATCACACTCCTCCTCCTCCCATTGGCTTCGTCGGGCCCCACCATCCACGGCCTCTACATAGCCCCTCCTCCCCTACCCACACCCTCCACCACCCTTCCCTGCCCACACCCTCCCCGTCCCATCATCCCCTTCTCCCCTGCATTAACTGCATCATCTCCTTCATATCCTCCGTTGCACCCAAAACATGAATACAGAATTCATTTTTTTTAGGTGATAAATACTCTGTTGTGCCCAAAACATAGTTCTTGACATTCACATAGTTATGTTTTGCTCATTTCTGTTCTCCCTTGTGATTGAAGTAAGCGCCACGTCAATTCGAGAGGTCCCTACAACACGATCACAATGTGAACTCCTGAACTGGGCTACCACTGGTATGCGCCTCTAAAGTGGGACTACACCTCTAAACTGGGACGACTACACCTCTGAACTACGACTTCTTGCTTGACTATGCCTCTAAATATAATTGGCACAATTAGCTACTTCAACCAAGAAAAGGTGTGATATTTATAAATCCATAATTTTATAAGCATTCCCTTTACCTATTAACATCTTTTCAAGGCTTTACTCAAGACTCCTAATTTTTCCCAACACTCTCTTTCGACATGCCTATATTTTCCATAGAGAGTGCATGTCTCACATATCTTCATCTTCTTCTTTCTTGTCTTGGAGGAAGACTCACCCACTACTCAGTTTGCATTAACATGCACAAACCCTCGAAATGCATGGAAGTAGCTTGTGGCCACTCAAATTCTATCAAAAAGAAACTTGTAGACACCCTCGAAGTGCACTAAAAATATATATAAAAGAACATGAAATAAACAGGACCTCAATGAGTGAGAGGACACAGGTACACCCTTGATTTTGATCCTAACCAACTTGAACTACTACTTATATAAATTTATGGTGGAAAAGAATTTTCTTGGCTTATCCTTGAATTGGTCATTTGAATATAATTTTACAATGAAATTTTGCTAAACAAAAGAGTTAGGATATTCACTATTGCCCCTTATTTGGTGTCTTCGACTTCTTCGTCTTTGGTTGTTATGCTTATGCTACCAAGAGATTCTTTGACATGTGCAAACACTTTGCAGAATGCTTCCAAGAACAGGGGAATCAATATTCCTCAATCAAATGCTTCCTATGATCCTATATTGTGTGTCTGTCGTATTAGGTTACACCAGATGAGTAATTTGAATTATCCATAGAGTGACTTTGGCAGCCTGAAATGCATAACAATTCTTCAAGAGTGTCTGGTTTCAAGACTTTGGAGTGAAGTTGTAAGAATCCTTTTTATGTAGTGTGCTCAATGTGTTTGAATTCTCTTCATAAGTGATTATTTGAAAAAAAATAAGCGTTAAATTTTCAGCAGTCTTAATTTAAAATTTTGTTAGTGATAGTTTTGAATTAGGAGGTTTGACTTTTGAATCTCATAGTTTATATAAGAGTTTAACGAGTTGAACTCATCAGGCTTATAGAGAATATCCCATAGTTTTATGGACAATGGCGAGGTCAAACCACTGATCTCATTGATGTTGATCATATTCTGAGATAATTCTGAAAGAAAAATTGTAATCTAGACAAGGATAACCAATTAAACCAAAAAAATTGAACCTTGAATCTCATAATTTACAATTTCATTTCGATATCCAATTTAGGTACCTGGAATCTTGTCATTGATACCTTCATAATGATTAAGATTACACAAATATCTAGGTTGTTAAATAGCTATGGCTATTTAAAGTTTTCCTCTGTTATTGTAGCTTAACATGACAAAAATGGAAGCAACTGATGTTACAAAGAGAGCTAGAAGTATGTACATTAGGGATAGTGAAATTATTGGTATCACTTGGTTAATTGGAAAAAACAAAACCTCATACATTCCAACAGTTTCTGTAGTATTGAGAGCTATAATGTACAACAACAACCATTCTGAATGTAGCCCTAATAAAGAGAACATGCCTCTTGCCATTGATTCTTCTTAGCTGGATGTTCAGTCTGAAGCCACAACCTCCGTTCTCAAAACATTAATCACTTCCTTTCCAATAGCTAGTAGCCAATAAAAAAGAGTTAGGGTATTTTCTATTGGAATGTGTGCATGTATTTAGAGAATCTAGGTGCCAAAGATTCATCCAATTGTATCATCACTAAAGCAAAGAATAAAAAGTCAAGCATAGATATTCTATCTGTCTTCCTCATTATTTCATCAGTTGGATTAATTTAACCATAAAGAGGAATATTGTGTTATATATCGTTTTTTTAAGAAGGATCCAAAGCACTTGTTGGGAAAATTTAATGAATCAAACCATTTTTCGTCAAGAATCACTTTGGTTTGTACAGGAAAGAATGTATAGTAATGTGTCTTCTTGATCCTTTAATGGCAATTTTCTATAGTTATGTAGCAGAATCTATTGAATATGTATGCTTTCATGAGTGATTCCTTATGTTATTACCCTAGCCTTAGTGCCACTTCTGAATGGCTAGTAATTTTATCGTATGTTTTTCTCTTTTGTATCCTCATTTATTATTGGCACTACATGTTGCCTAATGTTAAAATTTAAATGCATAATTCTAATATCATTTTATTGTTATCTTATTTTCCAGCTATTGTAAGCATAGATATGGTGCAAAAGTGGATCATGTGCATTGAGGTCTCCTGTTATCGAAGAGCAATCATTCAATTTTTCGTTTACAATAGTGCAACAAAATAAGTGTTGCATAGAAAGAGAGAAGTGCAAGGAAGGACTAAAAATGATGAAGCATATTATATTTCCCTTGTCAAAGGTTGAAAGAGCCAAAATATATTGTTGTTAATGATATTACCATACTCATAAATTCAGAGTTAATCTTCAATGATATTAATGACACATATCAAGTTCTAAAGGACAATCTGAAACCCATTTACAAGGAAGCCAAAATCTGGAGTTATGAATTTCAATCTTTTAACATAGATTACCATGCAAATATACAAAGAATGGCCACTCATCTACTGTGTGAATTTTTTTCAATGATTACATAGGATCATCATTTGTTACACCATAAGTCATTGAGCAGCAACAAGATAGGTCACTATTATGAGAATGTGTGGTTGTTGTCATTTTTTTGGGGCCACCCATGGCATGGTTCTTTCATTAAAGAAGAAACCATTAATGTACAATTTTCCCCTAACCTGCAAAGATTGGGTTCTCTTGTATGGGTGACAAGTATATGGAAAATTGTGATATATTCCATGTATATCGATAAATCTAATATTTGCATGGTTTGAGAATAAAAAAATTCAATATTGTCGAGGTTATAAATATTTTCTTTTGTGTTATTTTACCATGTTAGTGATTTGAATTTTCTAATGCATTGAGGCAATTATGTCCAAATTTAAATTTTAAATTAGCCAAGGGACCAAAAAATGTTAACATTAACGTGAAAATGTTCTATTTTGTGAGTTAAAACACAACACCTGGCAACCTCCATCACCCTGTTTCATGTTTTTTATTGGAATTGGAAAGTTACACTTAAATTATAAGCAAGAAAACAATATTAAAAACATGAAATCTAATGACTTTCAGATCCATAAAATTGAATAGATTGTAGGAATTATACTATACATCTAAATCTTATATTTTTAAATTGTGTAGAACTTTCGCATTTTGCAAACCATAATTTTATCTATCAAATACAGGATTATAATCACCTTCAAGTTGAAAATCCAAAATTTTATCCATAGAGTATAGGGGCAGTCTTACATTCAAGTTTTCAATCTAGAAATTTTATGTATGAAGTATAGGTTGAGCCTCATAATCCAGGTTTAGTCTCAACTTAGACATTGGAGTGTGTTTTGTTTCCTTGGCATTTGCAAATTACAAGACAAATGACTTAAAAAAAGTGTACCTCTTGTTTTAGTGGGGTTTGTTTCAAAATTTGATTTATATTTTTTTCCAGAAAACAATGAAATGGGTGAAATGTGAGAAAGTGACCCTGGAAATATATAACTCATGTTGTCTCAATCACAAATAGGATTAATATGTCAATGTAAGTACTATTATTGTGAATCTATCCAAATTCTATGTATTATTCGAAACATCCATATTAGTCTTTATATATATGCTTGCAGATTTTAATGAATTACAAATTGAATGTCAAATTAACCAATAAATATGTTGCCTCGATGCCCATCTCATTACATGAGGAATCAAATGGCTCATTATGACTATCCAAAATTTCGACTTGAAAACTTGATAACTACTCACCTAAATAGCATGGTCCCTCTTCAACCAAGGATTAGATTTTACATGTAAAAAAGACAAATAGTAAAAAAACGAATACCTTTTAAATAAAATCGTCATTAAGCTTAATTTACAATGAAAAAATTGTATACAGTGATAAATTCAAACAAAAGAATTGTATTGCTTGCAATTCCAAAAGTCTAAGATGGTTTTCTAATAATCAGAAAATCAGAAAGTGACAAACCCAAGTTATTAAAATGTAACAACCTAATTCATACCATTAATATATAATATTATATATATATATATATATATATATATATATATATATATATATATTATATATATATATATATATATATAATATATATTATATATATATATATTATATATATAATATATAACATATATTATATAGATAGATAGATAGATAGATATATATATAGATATATATATATATATTCCCTTTACTTATCTGATTCTTCACTATACACATATATTGATAATCTTCCCTACGTTTTTCTTAGTTAATGGTGATGAATCATGATATCCTTGACATGTTTTGGGGATGCGCAAGCTCACCTCTTGGTCAAGGTGAAAGTGGTTTCAACATTTTTATATCTATATGTATATGTATGTTATTATATGCTACATGGTGTAAGGCTGAACTATGGTTTACCCCTTGCCCCTTTGTATTCTTCTTTTACCACTTAGTGGCAACTCACTTTCACATGTCACATGGTTATGGATTTTCATTTATGTGTAGTTGTACCCTTCCGCCCCTTATGATGTCGGCCCGGAAAGTATGCCATTACTTTGTGTTGGCAGGTGTGAACCTTTTCAATTCACCATGGCTGGAATCTATGCATCCATCCTATGGGCACATGTCTCTAGAGTTGAGTTTTTCGAGGTGGGTTCAAGGGCCAAGATCCTTCACTAGTTGATCTACAGTCCAAATCCTCCATCCTAACCCTAGCTTCATTTTGACTACCCACCTTCGTTGTTTTTTCCATTTTCTCCTTGTGGTGAGCAAAGCTAAGGGAGGAGTAAGGGTTTCCTCTATCCACTATAGTGCTCCAACAGCTTTATGCTTTTAGAGTTTGTATTCTTACAGTTCTACACCCTTCCCTTGGCCATTTGATGAAGGGATTTTGGTTTCCACTACAACCATTCGGCTTGGCTACCATTAACTCCAAGATAAGGTATTTGCTTTCCTCTATTCTATACTTCACTATCATTAAAATTTATTTTACATTAATTTCGATTTGTGTGATTTCCTTTTTGTGACGGAAAGGACTCCAGGGTTTTGTGGCTGCTAATCTCCTCCGCGCAATGGTGCCTCCCATGGTCTTAGGTAAGCTTCTTCCTCAGATTCCATGAGTAGCACCCACTTCTGGGTTTAATTTATTTTCTTCATATTTTTGTCTTATTATTTTTAACTTGTGTCATGTGGTTTCCTTTCAGGATTGGAGTAATGTTCTTGGTTCTTATGGCTTGACAGGTAACCCTTAAATCTCTTCCCTTCGGTAGGGGTTGTGCTAAGTATTATGTATAGTTTTTTCTTTTGCTTCACTGATTGGTATGTTCACTATTTCTTCAGGTAAGCACCCAGACAACTAGTTTGATGCATCAATCCATTGAACTAAATGTGTTTTATTAATCATTGTTGTCTATTTCATAGGTTGGTGGCCTTCGGTGCTCTTGTTGTTTTCCTTGGGTATGCCTCTTACAACTCCATCCTAATCACTCTTATTTCATTGAGTGTGGATATTTGTATAGTTTGAGGTCTCGGAAAAGCTGGGATATGCCCTTATCTTGCTTGAGAATTTGGGTTTCTCACTCGTGACCTCTGGTTTCTACAAGCCTTGGTTAATGAAGAATTTCATAACTGTCTTGTGGCAGTGATGTCCTTGTTTTAAGACTTAAGATATCTTGTAGTTCTATTCCAACTGGGAATTTCCATGCTTCTTATACCAAGCACATAATTTCCTTTAGACTCAAAATAAATTGAAATAAATTCATATCATACCTCTTCAATGGCCTTTCAAATAATGTACACTTTCAATCATGTTCAATTCATGTCACAAGAAGTCAAACTAGCATCTTTGACCAAATCATCATGTATAAATATATCAGATTAGGTTAGCTCAAAACATGACCATCACAGATGAAAATGATAAATCACATGTAAATTGTTGGGCCATAAGTTAAATTGAGATTAGAACTACAAGTTGTGTTAAGCCTTAAAACAAGGACATAACTAGCACAAGGAAACTATGGAACTCTTCACCAACCAAGGCTTGTGGAAACCAGAGGTCAAAAGTTGAAAACCCAAATGCTTGAGAAAGCTCAGGGAATATCCCATCTTTTCTGAGACCTCGAACTACACAAATAACCATACTTAGTGAAACAAGAGTGATTAGGATGGAGCTGTAAGAGGCAAACCCAAGGAAAACAATAAGAGGATTGAAGGCCACCAACCTGTCAAGCAGACGAAAATGATTAATAAAACACATTTAGTTCCACGAATTAGTGCATCAAACTAGTCGTCCAGTTCCTTACCTGGAACTATAGCGAACATTCCAATTAGTGAAGCAAAAGAAAAAAATATACATGATACTTAGCACAACCCTTGTCGAAGGGAAGAGATTTAAGGGTTACCTATCAACCCATAAGTGAAACTGAGATTAGAACTACAAGCTATCTTAAGCCTTAAACAAGGACATCACTTCTGCAAGGCATCTGTGAAATTCTTCATCAACTAACGCTTGTGGAAACTAGAGGTGACGGGTCAAAAACCCAAATGCTCAAGCAAGATGAGGGCATATCCCAGCTTTGTTGAGACCTTGAACTATACAAATATCCACACTCAGTGAAACGAGAGTGATTAGGATGGCGTTGTAAGTGGCAGACCCAAGGAAAATAATAGGAGGACCGAAGGCCACCAACCTATCAAGCATATGACAATGATTAATAAAACACATTTAGTTCCATGGATTGGTGCATAAAACCAGTCGTCTGGGTGCTTACTTGAAGCAACAATGAAAATACCAATCAGTGAAGCAAAAGAAAAAAAAATATACATTATACTTAGCATAACCCGTGCTGAAGGGAAGAGGTTTGAGGGTTACTTTTCAAGCCCTAGGAACCTATAATAGTACTCCAATCCTGCAAGGAAACCACATGACATGAGTAAAAAATAATAGGACAAAAATATGAAGAAAAGAAATTAAACCCAGAAGTGGGTGCTGCTCATGGAATCTCATGAAGAATCTTACCTAAGACCACAAGAGGCGCCATTGCGCTAAGAAGATTAGTAGCCACGAATCCTTGGAGTCCTTTATGTCACAAAAAGGGAATCACCCAAATTGAATTAACAAGGAATTTCTATAGTTGTTAAATAAAGTTCAAGGATAGTGAAGTATAGAACAAATGAACAAAAAATACCCTATCTCACAAGTAATGGTAGCCGTAATGGTAGCCAAGCCGAATAGTTGTAGTGGAAACCAGAATCACTTCATCAAATGGTCGAGGGAAGGGTGCAGAATTGTGGGAATACGAGCTATGAAAGAAGAAACCAGTTGCAACATTGTAGTGGAGAGAGGAAACAATTACTCCTCCCTCGGCTCTTCTCACTGCAAGGAGAAAATGGAAAAAACAACAAAGGTGGGTAGTCAAAATGAAGCTAGGGTTAGGATGGAGGATCTGGACCATAGATCAACCAGTGAAGGATCTTGGCCCGTGAACCCACCTCCGAAAACTCAACTCTGGATACGCATGCCCATAGGATAGATGCATGGATTCTAGCCATGGTGAATTGAAAAGGTTCACGCCTGCCAACACAAATTAATGGCGTACTCTCTGGGTCGCTGTCATAAGGGGTGGAAAGGTACTACTACACTTAAACAAAAATCCATAACCATGTGACATGTGGAAAGTGAGTTGCCACTATGTGGGAAAAGACAAATGCAAAGGGGCGTGGGGTAAAGCATAGTTCAACCTTACACCATGTAGTATATAATAACATGAATATACATATAGATATAACAATGTTGAAACCCCTTTCATCTTATATAAGAGGTGATCTTGTACATCCCCAAAACATGTCAAGGATCTCATGATTCATGACCATTAACTAAGAAAAACGTAGGGAAGATTATCAAGATATGTGTATAGTGAAGAATCACATAAGTATAAGGGAAATATATATATATATATCTATATATATATAATATATATATATAATATATATATATATAGATATATATATATATATATATATATATATATATATATATATATATATATATATATATATATATATATATAGATATATATATATATATATATATATATATATATATATATATATATATATATATTATGGTCTGAATTAGGTTTGTTACAAATGGTATCATAGCACAGTTTCTACTCTCGAGGTTGTAAAGGGGCATCTACTCTAGCGAAGATTGTGCACAAAGAAAGGAATATATATATCTAAACTAATATTACAGTTGTTTTCATCGTTTCTTAATTGTGATGTAGGAAAAATTGGAAGTTTGAACAATTATAGAAGTACATCCGTCGCCTAGTACAGGAAGAGAAGAATTATACATGGAACTGGGGGAAGAGGGCAGTACTACCGTATCCTCTCAGTTGGTGGAAATGGTAAAGACACTACAACTGGAGTTGGTTCAACTTCGTAGCAGTAATGAAAAGTTGTTGAAAGCCAGTGAAGAACAGGACAAGTTAATCAGAGAATGGACAGAGAAGTCTAGTCACAAAAGTGTAGACATGGAATGCACGAGGAAGATAGGATCTAATAAGTCAGGAAGTGGAGGGAAATCTGATCCTAAGTCACCAAAGGTTTATAAGAAGCAACAGAAAGATGAATTACAAGGTGAATTTAGAAAGATCAAACCACCAGTATTTGATGGAGAGGAGGATGCAGAGACATGGCCGCTGAATATGGCTAAATAATTTCAAGTATATGAATATGAAAGAAATCTGAAAGCATGATTGGCAATTTATCAATTGTAGAGTAAAGCCACACTATGGTGGGAAGAGACAAAGAGTGTTCAAATGCTTGAAGAAAAAATAATTCCATGGGAGGAATGTCAGAAAATATTCGAGGCAAGACTCCTAAGTGAGAGGTATTACAATGATAGGACTAAAGAATTCCATGAGCTAAAGTTGGGGCAAATGACTATCGATGAATTTGTAAACAAATTCATCAATTTGTTGTGATATGTACCATGTTTGAAAGAGAAGAAAGCTAAAATTCAACTGTTTCTGAATTGCTTGCCAGTGTATTACAAGGAGATAATTGAATTCGATAACCCAAAGACCATGGATGAGGTGATCAGAAAGGCTAGGCTATGTTATCAACAATTTAAAATTAAAAATGAAGGTGGAAAATTGTGGAGGATCAAAGAAGGGAGTATAACTGGTGGGGGAGTGAAGAAATAAAAACTACTCTACCTGAAGAATTTTGGTAGAGATCATGAGAAAAGGAAAGGGTTTATAGGAGAAGTAACCTTTCCAGCTCAATCAACATCCATTCAAGAGTGATAGAGCATAAAAACAAAAAGAATGGCACCGCTAAAGAATCATTAAGGTGTTGGGGATGCAAGGAGTTGCATATGTTAAGGGACTACCCACACAACTCTCGGTCTATGAAAAACATACAGGAAGTTCATGAGGCCATTACAGTTAATGATGTTGCAAGGAACATACCGAGGATCGATGTTGGCCTGCAAAACCGAAAAGTTGAACATTAGACCAATATGCTGGAAATAGAAGGTAAAATCTTAAACCAATCTGTGCCTATTTTAATAGATCCTAGGGCTACTCTAAGTTATATTAGCCCCCAAACTATATAAAAATGCAATATGAAAACAGAAAAATTTAGAAATGCATGGTTAGTGCAACTAGCCACAATAACCAAGCGGAGAATAACTCAATATGTGAAACAGTTCCTTGTTGATTTTAATGGATATCCCTCAAAGGTAGAATTGGATCTTCTTCAACTCGGGTCATATGACATATTAGTAGGAATGGATGGGTTAGAACATCAAGTTCTTATTATAAACTCTTAGGAGAAAAAAATGACATGTGTAGGAATAAATGGGGTCCCTGGAATGATTCATGGAAAAGTGAAACTGGTATCGGTTCGACAAATTTCAGCCTAAAAGCTGAAAACAAGCACCAAAAAAGGATGTCAATTATATTTGGTGCAAGTTTAAGCTAGTACCCAGCTATCTGAATGAGAGAAATTGGAAAATATTCCAATCATCAAGGAATTCCTCGATGTTTTTCTAGAGGAAATTCTAGGATTACCTCCATCCCAAGGTATAGACTTTGTGATAAATCTAGTGCCTGGGGATGTTCCTTTGTCTAGGACTCCATATCATATGAGTACTCCAGAATTATTGGAGTTAAAAATGCAGTTACAAGAATTAATACACAAAGGTTACATCATACCCAACATTTCTCCTTAGGGGGAACAAGACGTGTTTGTGAAAAAGAACGACGATGTGTACAAAATGTGTATAGACTACTGGTAATTGAACAAACTAACAGTGAAAAGCAAATGACCCCTACTAAGAATAGATGATTTATTGATCAAGTCATAGGGGCCTTAGTCTTTTCAAACATTGATTTGAGAATGGGGATATCATCAATTGCATATTAAAGAGGAAGATATTCAAAAGATGGATTTTAGAACACGGTATGGGCACTATGAGTTTGTGGTGCTACCATTCGTTCTCACCAATGCTCCTGCAACGTTCATGTGTCTCATGAACAATGTGTTGCACTAGTACTTTGACCAGTTTGTTTTATTTTTTATAGATGACATTTATGTGTACTCCAAAAGCAAGGAGGAACATTAAGAACACTTAAGGTTGGTATTGTAGACATTAAGAGAACATAAATTGTATGCAAAAGGTAGTAAGTGTGATTTTTTTAAAAGAAATATAAAATACTTGGGACGTGTCATATCTGAAGAGGGGTTGGCAGTAGAACCTAAGAATATTTCATCCATTTTGATATGCCGAGGACCAAAGAATGTATCTGCAGTTCGTTCCTTTATGTGAATTGCAGGATACTATCGTAGATTTGTGAAGGACTTCTCCAAGTTGGAATACCCCATCACCTCTGTTGGTGTCCAAGTGTGAATGATACTATTCAACCCTTTCCCACAGTAAATATAAATTTAGGATCTACTGGTTATTGTAAGGATAATGTGCAATATATATGTAGTAACAATTGTACAACCTATAATTGGTTAAGGATTCATTAACAAATGATAAAAAACTGTAACAACAAATGGAAATGATAATGATAATTAACTTGTAACAAAAATTCGATTCAAAACATTTACATCAAACCATTATAGAGAAAAGAAGAAATTAATTCATCAAAAGGAAACCTAACCACACACTATCTCAGCAGCACCTAATCAGGAGAGTGGGCCCAACTCCCTGATCAGGTTGTGATAAAATCATGAACTCAAAAAAAGATCAGAAAGATGTAAATTTTATCAATACAAATTCATTGTTATAAAACTCAGCTCTCTCATATGCCAACTCCCTATTTCAAACTCTCTATCCTCTCTTATACAAAAAAGTTCCTGAGATTAAGGTAATTGTTGCCTACGATTACACAATGGTTGTAATAAGCCAAAACTAACTACAAAAGATAGAAAGAGAAAGTCTAGATCAATTCCATTGTTATAGCTTATGTTTAACAATAATTTTTCTAGATCGATGATTAAACTTAACCATTTGACTTGGAAATCTGCACATAAGATAAAGTTTAGCAAGTGCTTTTGGTAATAATCCCCTAGACTATGCTTCAATGATTAATTAATTCATAAAGACATGATTAGAGGTATACCTACACAATTTAGGATATGAAATAACTTAGTTAGGAGTGTAAATGTGAAGGAAAATAGAATAAAAATGTGAGTAAAAACATGCAAGTTTAGCTCCCAACAACCTCGTTACAAAAAAAAGGAGCAAAGTTTGAGTGGACGGAAAAATTCTAGGAAAGCTTCAATAAACATAAAAAATTGTTGACCATGGCTCCTTTCTTATGGATAGTAGATCCAAATCAGGAGTTTGTAGTATCCACAGATGTGTGCCTTGAAGGTTTAGGAGAGGTGTTGCTACAAAACAATGATGTAGTAGCCTATGAATCCAGGAAACTAAAGAAACATGAGAAAAAATATGGTGTCTATGACCTAGAATTAGCTGCAGTAGTTCATGCGTTAAGAATGTGGAGGCATTATTTACTAGGTAAAAATTTTGTTTCGGTGATGAACCACATCAGTCTTAAATACTTTTTTATCCAATCCGACTTGAATGTGAGATAAGCAAGGTGGTTAGCCTTCCTTAGCAAATTTGAATTGAAATAAAGCATATTAAAAGAACGAAGAAAAAGATTGTTGGCACATTAAGTTAGCATGCTCATGCTTCAATCGCACACATGGGAGTAAGTGTAAGAATGGATTTTGAGGAAAAAGTAAGGTTAGCTACTCAACAAGACCCACAGTACCAAGAATTGCAGAAACAAATATGATAAGGGAAAACAACAAAGTATGTGATTAATCCTCAAGGATTGATCACCTACCAAGGTAGATGGGTCATTCCCAATAGTACCCCTCTAAAAAAGATAATTCTGGACGAACAACATAAGAAGCCATATGCAAGCCACCCAGGATACCAGAAAATGATTACTGCTCTATGAAAAAAAAAATTCTGGCCCAGAATTGTTGGATGCAGGAATTGCACTTACACAAACTCCTCAACACTTAATTGTCAACCCAAGGGTTTCGTAAACTTAGAGACGAAGCACATGAAATTCCAGAAGTGGTATGAAATTTTCCTATTCCTAATCCTACTTCTTAAATGAAATGTTACAGAATCAGACAAAAAACAATATTAAAGACAATCGACACCAAAGCAATTCTTGTGTTGGGCTGTAAAAGAATAATTTGTGAGAAAATCAAGTAAAGGAACTTTCACACAACTGGAAGCAATCTTAAATGCTAAAATGAAATACTATGTTTATCTTCAGTATAGATGGCTAACATTTTAACAAGTGAGCCCTTGCAATATTTGTTTCCCAATTGATCTTCCTTCTACACCAAGCAACCTATTCTTGTACTATTGCAATCTGCTTGCACTAGTGCACGTGCAATACTTATGCGAAAAAAATATATTTTACCTTCTTTACTGAAGAATTATGTCTTTATGGAGGTGCTCTAAGCCTCATGGCTTATAACACTCTATTCGTGTGACAAGAGACTAACTCTTGCACCAAGACAAAGCTTCCTTCACCAAAGTTACCAATTTACTTTCGAAAGAATTAAAAGACATGTTGAAAAGAATTGCAATTGCAAGCTAGATTCTGAGATAGATTACATGTGAAAAAAGAATTCTTTAATTAATTGAACTTTGCAATGAAATTAAACTTCATAAACCAAAAGCAATTCGAAATAATCAAGCAGCAGCCAAAGTAATTTGCATGCATCAACTAACTTTTGGCAATTCACTTATAACATTTATGTTACTTTTTCTATAGTCATAAACTACAAGTGTAAAGTATGGTGTTTGTAATAACGTTATGTCTTAATTCATGTAAAGATCCTTCAAAAGTGTAATTCTTAACATTGAGAATGATTACTGGAATTGACAGTACGTTTGCTTACAGGAATAAGTGAAATTATAAGCAGGAAAAAGAACATAACACTTGTTGTAAAGTAAAATCGGAGTGCAGGAAACTACATGCACTGGTACAGGAAGAATCTTCCTGCACAACCCGAGCAGAAGCAAACTAAAACAAAAATTGCAAGAAAAGAATTTGCAGGAAGGAAATTGCAAGAAAGTAATTTGTAGGAAAGAAATTGCAAGAAAGAAATAAACTTAATTAAACTTCCAAACTACGGATCCCTTAACACTTGACTATAAAATGAATTAATCTCAGAACTCTGAAATAAACATAAGAGAAAACAAATCCACGCAACTTGTTACACTGAAATTTGTCACCATGACTATCTGCAGTTAATATGGCTCCATCAATAGTCATATTATCCTCCTTGTCAAGCCTTATACCTCTGCTCTCCATGTCAAACTTCAAAAAAGAGAGAAAGTCATTAAAAATCATGTTTATCTCTGGGTACGCAGGTTCTCTCTACCTTGCCTGCGTGTACGCATCCCAAGCTCATTGTACCTGCGTACTTGTACGCTTTGTAAGTCAAGGGATGGGTGCGTACTCCTGTAAATGTCAAAAGGCGTGAGTTTCATCTTAAAAAAGTTACTTGGTCAATTCTAGAGCCTTCTAGAAGAGTGTTTGACGTGTATTAGCGCCTCCAGATGGTTCATGCATCCCTATGATAGAGGAACTTATCCCATCAAGAGAGGAGCTACCCCATCCAAAAGAGGGAGTATCCCATTGATGTTGGAACTGAATAACTTCCTCTAGAACACTATAAATACAGGCATTGGGCCAAAAGAGGGGAGGTTGAAAGCTGAACATTCCAAAGGGTAGATGCTGCTGGAATTAGGACTTCCTTGTAGAAGCTTGTGAGGAGAGATTACCATCCTTTCTTGTTTCATTTTGAAGTGGGTGAGCTTGTCAAAGTAGAGGAAAACTCTTGCTGGACCCTGGGAGGAACTTGCACAACACCAAGGCTCAGGTTGTAATGGTTTCCTTTGTTTCCTTAATACAAATAAGTCCATTATTCTCAATGATTTGTTGTTAATGAATTGTTTCATATACTCTTTGGTCTATATGTTGAATATGTTTTGTTTTATGAGATATTCAGGTGTTATGTAATCGTTTGATTGTTAGTGCATGCAGGTTTCGAAGTGAAAGAGGAGCTCATCTCGATCGACAAGGCTAGACTACTACAACAGCGTTGGACTTCAGGTACGATCGAAAAACACTTGGTTTCTCGTATGATAATGCATGTTTAGAGAAGGATTACTCTTAATTGTCTTGTTTGTCACTAGAAAGTCTTAGGCTTCTAGGGAGGTTAGTTTTGTCCGGAAAAATAACTCTTTCCGCATGACAAATTGGCGACTCCGCTGGGGAATCCATTGATGTGATTGACTTTTCCTTTGAGTGACACTTTGATCTGAAAAGAGTCATTTCTTTTTTGGTTTTTGATTGCTTGACTGTGTATTTGGGTGGGCTAGCTTAGAGTCAATTTATAATTTAGTTTTTCTTAATTTTTCAGCAGTACGCACCCTCTGAGTTAGACACAGTGCGTACCTGTATGCACTGTATCTTTGTACACAGAGCGTGGACGCACCTGGTCAAACAGGCTGCCTGCGTACCCTATCAAAATTGAGAAAATTTCCATTTTGTCCATTTTTCCTTTAGATTTTGTCTTTCATTAGTATTTACTAACCAGATCCACTGGTTATCTGTCAGAGATCTTCACCTGAACTTGTTTCGTTAGCATCAAGAGTTTTAGTGAAATTCATTGAAGTTTTAGCCTTAGGGTTTTATTTTTGCATTGGTCCTGTAGTGACTTTGACTTTAGAAGTTGTGAAACCTTGGATCTCTCTGGTTTTGTCAGTCTTCTTAGTAGTCGGACCTGTCATAAAATCTACCTATGTGAGCAACCTACCTTTGTGTTGCCTCTTTGCGGAATTTCAAAGTAGCTTGTTGATTGAAGTTGTGAATTTCATTCTTAAGAAAAGAACAAAAAGAGTTTTATTTTTTGTTTTGATTGGTTTATGATTCTGCATGAACTGGTCCTTGGTTTTATTGTTGCCGAGTAAAACATCCTGGAATCATCTTAGTAGGCTTTTGCCTCTTAGATTTGCTTTTAGATAAATTTCCTTTAAATTTGCTTTTGAGTGATTTTTTCATAGATTTTTATAGATCTTGAAATTGATTTTGATTAGATTAGTTTTATATGCTTTATTAAATAGGAAAATACAAAAAGATCTCCTTTGCAAAGTTTGTTTTAAGTAGCATTTGAAGTTTTTGAAAGAAAAACGATTTTTCGTGCAAGTAATGAGTGGTCATGCGTTGTATGCTTGAGAAAGATAAATAGATTGTTTCTTTGATTGTCTATTAAGAAAGTTGCTTTTATTAAAAGTTTGCATTTTCCAACTCTCTTAATTAGGGAATTCATTGAAAAAGAAAAGTAGTGTAAATCATCCTAAGTGCATCTTTTTAGTGGATTGGAGTCGAGTCTATACACCATCAGTTTCATCTCCACTACCTTTTGTCTTAAAAAGAATAGCCATTAAAATCAACGCTTAAAGTAAAATCAACTTAGAAATTTTTCTTTTACTAGGGCTCTGAAGCACCAATATAGATCAGGCTAGTGTCTTGGAGTAAGAGAGTAATTAACTCTCCAAGACAGCAAAACCAAACAAGTAGCTTATCTTGTGATAGGATAAATCCAACTGTTTCATTTATACTCTGGAAAAGCTCCTCTTAAAGGAGAAGCAAGAGCTCATGTCCGAACCAGTGAGGGGATCAATCCTCCCTCGTTGGGAACGATGCCAGACACGCACGTATTACAAATGGTAAACCTCGGATTATTGTCGAGGAGCCAGGGATCACTTATTAGTAAACCTTGGATTGTTGTCAAGGAGCCAGTAAGGGGATTGAGCTTGATACTCTGCCCTTGCGTGCTGTCGGAGTGTAGACTATTCCCCAGGTGTATTTGTTGCTGTTGGTGACCTTAGTGACCATTATCTTAGGATTCTACCCAAGGTGACGGTGGAGGGAAGATCCCACTGTACCTGGAGCAGACGTCGGCTAGACTCACTTGGATTTTCTAGGGGTTCACTTCACTCGAGACGGTTAAAGTGGAGGAACTTGGTCCAGTCTATTCATTAAGTAGGTTGTCGGGGTAACTGTTCCAACTGCTATTTCTGTATCGAACTCTATGAGGTTGGATTTCATCACCAACTAGTGTTTTTGGTCTGGAAGCTTACTGTTTGTGTTTGGTTTGACGCCCTAGATTCTTTAGGCTTATGTTTCAAAATTGATTGGTTCTTTAGCGACTTTAGGTGGTTTTCTTGAGATTTTATTTTTGTTTTCGTGTGTAGTAGTTAAAAGTTTTTAGCTGTGGCTGAATCACCGAGACGCTCCCGTAGACTTCGGGGCGAGTCTCCTGAAGTTGTTAGTTTGGCCGAGATATTGAGGTGATCCCGTAGAGCACGGGGTGCACCTCCTAAAGAGGATCGGCCTTATTACGAAGGATTAAAAATCCTTGTAACTCCTGGCGGCAGTAGAATAGAGTAAGTCCACCAAAAGAAGGAGAGTCTTCATTGGTAGTCCACCCAGATTACCAAAATATAGAAATAGGCTACGATCCTGAAGCTGTTGTGGTTTCCGAGCTTACTGGTAGTGTTGCATCTGCCGGTGATATAGGTGAAGAACCTCAAATATCCGAACCTGTTACTCCATCTTCTAGTGTTCCTGGTTCACCTAAGGTAGAAAGAGTCATCACCGAAAATCTCCCTTCTGGTTTGATTTCTATTGAAGAACTCGCCCCAGAAGAAGATATAGGCGCTTCTTATCTTGAAGAAGATATACCTTCTCTCGATCTCAGAGAGCGTGAGTCTATATTTTACAGTCCCCCTCGAGCTACCACTTGGTATCTTTCGTTGACCAATTTTTTGGACAACTCAGTCAGTTTTTCTCCACCTCGTTTTCCTTTCCCACCTAGAGTTTTTACTCCTCCCGCATATATGTTGAGTCCGTCATCTCCAGACGCCTATTTATACGGCGGTCCGTCTGTTCCGGTTGGGTATCAGTCCATTTCTGGTACTTTTTCAGGAGCATCTCATCGTCCCTACGAGCAGAAGTTATTAGCTGGAAGTAGTGGTATTAGTCAGTTGAGTGCAGAAGAAATTCTGATGCTGTCAGGTCAGCCTCAAGGCAGTCAGTTACCGCCTGGGGGGCAGCCTCAAGGTACTCCATATGCGCCTGGGGGGCAATCTCAGGGTACTCCTTATCTGCCTGGGGGGCAACCTCAGGGTACTCAATTTGCACCTGGGGGGCAACCTCAAGGACAGTATGTCCCTACGGGACAATACCTTCCTCAAGGTCAACCCCAGGCCCAATATGTGCCCCAGGGTCAACCCCAGTATTCTTACGTACCCCAGGGTCAACCTTCATATCAATATCAACCCCAAAGTCAATATTCTTATGTACCTCAAGGGCAGCAACCCCAGTATCAGTATGTGCCCCAGGGTTATCAACCCCAAGGCCAGTATCAACCACCTTCA
>APFE031736786.1:7493-24321 GCA_000404065.3 Pinus taeda
TTAATCTTATTTTAAAATAATAAATTTAAGTTAATAGTTTTTTATTAATTTTTGTTGTGTAGTTAAAGTAAATTTAACTTTCCTGATGGGGGTGGGAAAACAAATGATAACCGTACATCAGAACTATCCCTTCACAACACACGACAAACATGGATGGAGTTAAATTTGGTTTAAGGTGATGGTACCATTACGAGACGAATTCTCTAAAAGCAAGGTCTTGTATTTTAAACGCAACTATGGTAAAGGGTGTTGGCACAAAAGAGTCATTAGAGGGAGACCCTAGGTTCAGGCGCAGAGGGCCAACAATAGATCATTATAGTCTAGGACAACACCAACATTTTCAACTTACCCAAAGGATAAGGAGTCTCACCCGAGGCATGTCGCGACCAGAACGAAGAAGGGTTCATCATGGGGTGAAGGATATGTGAAACATTAATATATAACTAGCATCATACATGCAACTAATAAAACAAAATATCATTTAATCACCGTGGAGCCACTACATGCTTATACTTGTAGAATAATTTAAAATTTAAGTGGGTCCATAAATCATAAGCAATCACATACATTGTATCAAGAAACCAATCCAGATCTTACTTCATATTAAGTCCACGGAAGACAATACATAATAGACTAGCCTTATCCACAAATGATTACAAGGTATACCTGGTTATAGGCTCTATCTGCCTATGCTAGATTCAGAGGTTCAATCTTCGACCCAGAGGTCCTGCTCACCTACATCCCGATGCTCCTGTTCTATCACCCTGCAACCAGCCAACCCACTAGCAACAACAACCTTTTTTCTTACGGGTTTCTCCTTTTGTATTTCCTTCGTTGCTTGGACTATTAGTTCCCGCTCAGCTGTTCCTTCCCTTGGATGCCTCTCCATCCATATCGTTTGCTTAGCTACCTCTACCTTCCGCTGACACTTTGCTGCACCACCCCGCAATTGCTTGTTCCTCCTTCCTACTCCCGCTGTCTTCACCACAACTTGATCGTTGCTGCCGCCACCCATTCCCTCTTCATTCTATGGAAAGCCAAAATAATCAAAATATTTTACTATCAAAACGAAGGCCCAATAAGAACCAACCACCATTCTTTGACTCATCCCCGAATCAATTCATTTCAAGTTCTTCTGATCATGTTGGTGTCTTAGTGGATGCTCTTGTTGGTGGCTACGCTGACTCTGCTGGATGCTAAGATAATTCTCCCTTTGTCTCAGTCGTAACTTGTGGGATGGTGTCTGCTCCTATTGCACCTTCCTCTTTCTTCTGCCCTTCCTTTTCAAATGAAGTGTCTAACTCTGGGACAACAATGGTCGTTTTCTGTATGAATTCGTTGTAATTCTCGAGGGCAGTCTCCCATCTGGAAATGATCACGTCGGCCTCTTACTTGAAGTCTTTGGCCATATTGGAAGTTAATTTAGTTGGCCTTTAACTTTGCAGATGGTCCCACTGTTCCCCATTGTTGTTGCAAACTTCTTTTAGAGCCAGAACCTGTAGACGAACTGGTGGGCATAGGTCTCTTATAACCTTTTTAGCTTTTGCTGATTCTTCCTCAATTTGATCCCCTTACACTTGGATGGAGGTGATATGCTCACTAATTTGTTGGACTTGGTTAGAATCCATGCAATCCTTGCTACTATTGAACAATACATGTATCTATTCTCTCATAGGGTATACAAGATGATTTTTCATGGATAGACTTCGCGGACAGTCGTGAACTATGTTCATCAAGGCATACCCGTCCGCTAGTGCATTGACGAGTGCTTGGCTTGTAGCTTCTACCTCATTGATCTTTCCCTCAATTGTGCTTGCATATATCTGGAGGGGGTCTGGCAGCGCTAATCTTTCTGTCCCTAGTTTCTTCCTCATCTCAACATTGGTTGCTACCAGATTTAAACATGCTTCTTAGATATGGTCACAATAACTCACCAGTGTGAAGGTTGTAATATCCTCTGGAGCTTTCGTGTTTGCATTTGTGATCGTCGACCATAATGAATGGAATTCTCCATTACCTGATCACTCTGCACTTGCAAACCTGTATTTTCTCATTGAAGTTGATCTCTCTCCTTTGTCACCTCCTGTAGTTATTTTCTTTATTTCTCGTGTTCTTGGGCCAGATCATCATGTATCCTCTCCGCCCTTTATGCTACTTGCTAGATAAACACAAACAGTTGTGCCGAAGACCAGTGTTGCAGCATGACAACTTGCATTGTACTAGGTTTTGAAAAATTTTGTTGTATTGGTAGGCTGCTAGCTATGGATTTGTTAGAGTGGGAGGTGGGCAAATGAATGGGCTATGACCATGGACTGAACCGGGGTAGGAGGGACAATATTAGGGTTAGGGACCATTGGGAAATTTATAGGGAAAAGCGACTGGTACGGTTTATCCCCTCCCTCCTGCGAAATAATTGTGGTTGTTCCTTTCTCCTGGAGTTGGTCCGACCCAAAGAGTAGAGACACTAGTGACATTTTCTGGGTGCCGCTGCTAGAGGTGGCCCCTCTAGCCTACTCTGTTGACCCAACTTCCATTTCTATAGTTGCTTATCATGTGCCAGAATAGAGCGTTTTGGACAGGGTTACGAAAGTGGAGGCCGTGTGAGGGAAATATTCCAGTGACTGAGGGAGGATGGTGGAGGTAGTGGGGGGGATTTATTCAACTATGGGGGATGTGGAGATTGAGTGTCTGCCCTCATCAGTAAGGTCAATGATTTGAATTATCGAGGTATTTCTCAGGTTTCTAACTGTTGGGTTCTACATGACTCTTTTAGGATGGTATGCAAGCACCCCTAGTGGGGATTGGCATAGCCAACACAGTTGTGATAATTGGTGAAAGCATATTGGAACCTTGAAATTGCAAGGGTTGGTGAGCCTCATGTTATTGGCCATTGAAAATTGCAATTTTCTGCCTCAACATGAACATCTTCTCTTCCATTTGTAGCACCATCGAGTGGAGGTCATCTTTAGTTGGCCTCTTTTGACTGCTTTCCCCTGCTTCTCACTCTTGCAACTAAGGCTTCAAGCCCTTGAACAAATATTTGTACTTCCCTTCAGTAATTTCACAGGTGACCCCCGACCACGATCCAAGCTCATTATGGAGTGCCTCTTCAGTTAAAACAAATTTTTGTGGCCTCATATTGAAGGTGTCATGATGGATTCACCGTGATTGAAGGTAGGTACGCCCATGCGAGGCTCCAAACCAGAATTCCTTAGAGAAATCATCTAGAAAAGGTTTGGGTATCCTCTGAGTCAACCTAATTGTAATCAACATCATCTCATACCACTCTTTGAAAATTGCTTCATTTACTTCTTTAGTGCTCGAATCCCCCAAAGCTCTCCATGGATCGTACCGAAGTGCTAACGGATGTCCTTCAACAATATGTATCATCCCCCTCCTGCCCGGTGGCCATCATTTCCACATCGCCAGAGACATCAATATGTACCCAAACAAGAAATGGTACTCTGCCTGTAAATATCTTTGCAGGCCTCAAAAAGCTCGTTTATGTCAAACACATACCAATTGAGCACCTCCTTGTTGTAGCAATGCTCCATAAGTGAAATTGCATATAAATTGCATTCGTTTTTTGTGAAATGCGTAATGGTCTTACCTGCTATGATGTAGCAGGTGAATCTGATGTCAATTTTTGCTACCCTTCTGCCCATATTTTGCATAGTAATTATCCTCTCCATGCTTCTTTATTTTCTTGGCACCTGTCTAGAATGTTGTGTTAACTGTATTTCCTTCGGCTGATAGCCTTGTGAGATGATGAATATTGTCTACGTGAATTGGGTACTCCCTGTCAAGCCAAAGGGACTCCCATGCATTCTCCTAGCCAGTAATTTGGTACATTACATTATAGCTAGTTGGGTGTCGAATACTAGTAAGATTCTCAAATTGAGTAATGTTGACCTCTGTAATACTCTAAATTCCTCCCTGAATTTGGATGTTCTAGTGCTATCTTCCCTCTGGATTTCTTCTGCGTAGGCCTCCCTCTTTAGAGTTGGAAACTGGAACCAATTAGTCAGGTCATTTCCCATATAGATTCTCCATCGACTCAATTCTTTCATCTAGCTTATCTTGTGGAACTGAGATAACTCCTTTTGCCATCGTGCTGCGTCTTTGATAAAAAATTGCCACCCGAGGCTTCGCACTGTTGTGTTTCTGTTGTTGTTCTTCTGAGCGGACCTGAATTTTCTCTGCTATCTGCAATTGAAATTATGCAGTGTTCTTCATTATCCTTTGCAAATTAAGTAGCCGGGCTTGACACGATGTTTCTTGGATGGACTTTGGGAACTAATTACTACGACAACCTTCCCCATGTATCCTAACCCTGCTTTTCCATTGTCGGCTAATCTGGACTTGACATTTTTGACATGGACTAGGAACATACAGAGTGGGCCGCATGGCTTATTAATTTTTTCGTGATGGGGGTATTTATTAACTAAACTTATTCCTAACGGGAAAATATTTTATGGCTCCGAGTTGAAAGTTTCATTATTGGTTACTTATTATGGAAATGACTATTGGTACGATGGAAACGATGGATGCAATGTGTGACCATGAAGATTGAAAAAGTGACTGCCGACATGTAACTTAAGAGCTTGCAAGCATGCACCTACAAGTGACTGTTAACTTTACCTATTCCCTCCCCGACCACAAATGGGTTGCAGTACTATGACAATGCTGCCACAACCTTATTGACACTATAGCCTATTCTTATTAAAATAATGTAAAAGACATAAACTCAAATGGATGCTGAAAATTATTTGACTATACTTTATTAACTCCTACCTACTTGCGGGCTCATTTTTGAGACCCTTTCAACTAGAGATTGTGTTCCTTGGCATGTGGAAGGGCTTCAAAAGTGATTTGTTTACCCAAGCTTCTAGCATATCTCCATCCAATTGCGCCAACCTTACTGCTCTAGAATCTCTGATTTCTGCAACTATGAACGGGCCCAGACAATGCATCTACAGTTTACTCGGGAACTTTTGAAAATTGCTGTCATAGAGAAATACATTATCTCCAATTTTGAATGTTTTCCTCCTAATGTGCATGTCATGCCAAGATTTTTTCCTTATCTATTCTACTGACTGGTGAAACTCAGACAAGAACCTGGATTCATCAAGTTCCATTACTTGACTTAGCCTTTCTCTCAATGTGACATTGTCCATCATTCTCGTTGCCTCAGAGATGAACATGCTTGGTATTATGAACTCTGTTGACACTGTTGCTTCCTTCCTGTATACTAGTTGGAACAGGGTTTGTTTATGATGTATTTTTACCATTGTTCAGTATGCCCATAAAGTTACTATTAAGTCACTTTTGTGTTGTTGTATACCCCTTTGGGCACTGCGCTATTGTCAACAACACAACAATATCTTCTAAGTAGTCCAGGACTGTTTCTATTCTGAATAAGTCAGCATCAAGTAGTTGATCATCCAATTCTCCTTTTCTCTCTTCGGTCTCTAGCCATGACAAGTGATCAAGCCCCACATTCAATCTTCCAGGTTTGATGACTACCTCAAAAGTGAATTCTTGGAAGAGTAATAACCATTGGCATATCCTGCCTTCTAACACTATTTTGTTCACTAGATACTTTAGCACTGAGTGATTTGTGAAAAACTTGAATGGTGCCCCCAACAGGTAATGCCTGAATTTTTGGAGAGAGTAAATCATGGACAATGCCTCCCTCTCTGTTTTCGTTTAATTCCTTTCCGCGGTTAACAACGTCCTACTAGCATATGATGAGCCCCAAAAATGGGTAATTATATGGGCTCATTTAGCCTCCTAATTTGACTTAATCCACCATTCTCATTAGTTTATTGCATTTTTTTGGTTATATATATGCTAATAGAGTGAATTGGATTTGTCATTATGCCAAAAAGCCTAATGTGTGCTTTATGCAGATTTTTGGTCAATTTTGAGACAAAATCAAAGGTTTAAATGAGCACTTGGTAGCCAAACTCTTGGAAGAACAAGGGAGAGGATTTGTAGGAAGGTGTCCCCTTCATTTATGATCCCTTACCTCAAATTCTCCATCAAAAACTCGGAGCACAAGGGGCAGCCAAGCAAGTCAAGTAGGACTGCTGTTAAGTGCAAGTTCTGGCAGTCGAGTCCCTAAAGTTTAGGAGGACTGTTGGGATCCTCAATTTGTATAAATAAGAAGGCTTAGGGCCTCACTGGAGTTAGTCGGTTTTTGTACAGGAGTTATTCAGATGTTAGTTAGATTTTAGTCAATAGGTTAGCTCTACATTTCAACACATTTTCAAGCTTTTCCTTGTAGACAGTTTTTGGGATGTAATTATTATTTCTTGATCAATAAAGATGAATCCAGCTTTGCACCAGCTCTAATCTTTCTTAGGATGTTGTAGCTCTTGGGGTTGGGCCCAACCCAAGTGCGAGTACCTCCTTTGTGTACTTTTATGTGTCTTTGCTTCATTCATAGAATAATTTCTGTTATTTAGGTTAAGATTTTGCTTTGCTACTTAGGTTGTTTTTGATGGTTAAAGTAGCTTTTCATGTTTCAAGTTGATTTGATATATTGGTAAAGGAAAATACCTGCGAAAAGGCCACCAAGCAATCCTTGATCTCATATTTCCCTCCTTGGGACCATGAGCTGAGACCAAGGCATACTTGCTGCCACAAAAACATTGTTTTTCCTTTCAATGCAATAGCTAGTGTTAGATTTTTTAGATGGAAAAGTTTATACCAGTTGTGCTTGCATATTTAGATCTGTTCTTGCTTGGTTTTCATAATTGATTTACATGATTTTTTTCCAATAAACTTATGTTCATCATGATTGCTGGTTTCTAGGTCAAAAAAGGTCAAAATAGCTAGATCTTTGGTTTGCATAGTCTTTGTTTCGTCAGTTTTGGAAAATAGTGTACAAAACACCTGTGATGCCTTCCTGCCTACCTTTTCTCCATCAGAAAACCTACTCCAACCCCCTAAATCAGATTCCTTCATTTCATTTGTCACCCCCCTTTCCAATTTGACCTAATTCCATATCTTTGTGCAACCTTGCTCCCTCCATCCTTGAACCAAATCTAATCACATTAACCACTCCTAATCCTCATTCACCAAGTCCTAGACCTCCTCACACCATTATCTCACCTCCATACCCACTTGTTCACCTTTATTCCACCTTCAACCCTCCAAAATTCCCTTTCGAAACATCCTGTAGAAGCTACAGAACATCTTGTAGAACCCCTGCAGACTTCCTGTAGAAGCTCACAAAAGTGGTTTTCTGAGATCCGATCACTGTGAAACTCTATAGAAGGGTGCTAGGGACCCATTAGGCCCTCTTCTCACCTTCCCAACCTCCTGCAAGTGCCCTCACCATTTCCTTTCATCAATCAACCTCTGCACAGTAAAAAACAATTAAAGCACACGCATAATAATTCTACAAGATTACTCAAAAATACAAAAAGATGTTCCTTTTCAGATTTTACTATAGAAGTAGCTTAGTCACATGCATTTTAACTTTCTAAAAGTTGATGGCATTCATTCCCACTGCTTTCATCTCTCTTTTTGCACGAGTAAAGTTAGTTAGTAAAACTATTGTTTGCTAGGGTTTGCATTTCCTTTCAGCTTTCAGCTTCTTTCTGCAAGTAGACTAGCCTCTTTTGAGTTAGCTTTCATCCATCATAGTTAAAAGATCTTCTAAAATCTCATAGAAATTGGATTAAGCTCCTAGCGGACTTGTGGCAGCTGATCAAGTGATCGCTGCCGCAAGAGCTAGTACTTGTGCATATAGCATCATCCCTTCCAAGTTTGTTACGAACTACCGGGTTGATAAAAGTAAAGAAGGGAGCCCTAGGAGTTGCAACATTATTGCTGCAATACTGGGGCCCACCAACATAGTACATCGGGTGGTCCATATTTATTTCCCCTACTTGCGCTAAGACTACTCCTAACATGATCCCTGATGCATGAATGTGTGTGTGAAACATCTTGTTCCAATTTCAATAGACAAGGATCAGGGCACTTACCAGTTTCTCTTTTATTTTATCCAATGTTGCTTGACAGTATTCAGTCCTATTGATTAGCTCCTCCATCGATGTTGTTATTGATGTATATTTCCTAATGAAGCCTTGGTAATACATTGTATGTCCCAGAGTGGAACTCAGTTGCTTCACATTGCGTGGTAGTTCCATGTTGGTAACTACCACAACCTTTGCTGGATATACACACAATCATTCCTTGTAGACTATGTGGCCTAGTAGTGTTCCAAATGGAACTGTAAAAATACACATTTTAGGTTTGAGGAAATTTGCAACTGTTGGCACCTTTCGAACATGATCCTTAGTAGGCTTGTGTGTTTCTTTAGCAAGATATATATTGTCCAATCATCTGTGTACACTTCTAGGAACCTGTGAATGTAGTCTTAGAAATCAGCTTTAATAATTATCGAGAAGACCGCAGGTGCGTTCTTCAACCCGGACGATATTACATTGTATGCATATGACCCCCACTATGTGGTGAATGTTGTATTTAGTTTGTCTTCTTCGACTATTCAGACCTGATGGTAGCTCGAGAATCCATCTATGAATGAATATGCTTCATTTCTTGCTACATTGTTCAAGACTTCAGCACTGAAGTGTGTTGGAAAGGGATCACGCACACATGCATTTTTTAGACTTCTAAAATCAAAGCATACCCTAATTTCTATTGTGTCTTTCTTACTCTATATAACTATCAGACTTATCTATTCCACTTCATCTACCAGAAATATAATACCTTCCTACAACATTTTGTCGATCTCCCTCTTAACCTTTTCCTTTACCCTAGGGTTCAATCTACGTGACCTGTGCTTCACTGGATGGGCATCCGACTTCAGAACAATCTTCATCTCCCCTATGTCTCCTTTTATTCCTTTTAGATCTGCTACTGATGCTGGGAACATGTCTTGGTATTCCTACAACAAGTCAAAAATTTCTTTTATCATCTGTTCATCCCAATAATCTCCCACAAATTCCATTTTAGGTTTATCCTTCGTTCCAACATTTTTCTTCCTTAATTTCATCAGTATAAGGTGGGTGGCTTATCCAGCAGGACTTTCCCATATATCCCTTTGTATTCCCCTTCTATTTCCTCAAAGTTTAGGTGTCTCAGTCCTTCTAACCCATCCTCATCTAGTTCTACATCCACCTTATCAAAGGCTACGTATTATGGAGAAACTATGTCATAGAGGTACTGTAAGAACTTTTCATCGACGCAACCTTCAACCACTTGTCCTGGGGTGAACATGATCCTTTTAATTGCTTACAGTGTTTCATTCATGTGTATATCATCATCCTTGAATGAGAAGCTGCTAATGAATTGAGCCACCATAGTATCCCAATCCGTCATTTCCTTATGGAGCTCCTCTTGCACGTACCAAGCTTGGGGAATGGTACTTAGGGTATGTATGAATACATGTACCATAGTTCTTTCAGAATCCCTTGTCTTTTCCAACTTCTCATGCAGACATCTAAGTGCTTCTTATGATCCGAATTACCTCTCTACCTCATATTATCTTGAGGGTGGTTGTCCTCCTCACTGAACCTCTCCCTCATGGCTTTCTTTATAGTTCGCCATTCATGCAACGTGTTGTGATGTGTTCTCCACCACATAGTTGGTGTGGCAAGGAGAACAATATCTATAAAGGGAACTTTGTGATCCTCCCTTACCTCTCTGTCCACTTTGTTTAAGAATATGTCAACCGGTTTGATGCCATGGAATTTCAGATAGTCGCTTACCTCTGCTCTTATCCAATTTATCCATCCTATTGTTGCACAACATCTATTATTGAGTTCATATCCACATTGTTACCATGCATCCAACGTAGCTTCCGAACCTGTTTCTGAGTTTTGAATACTCTTCCAGCTGACAGAGCCTCCTACTGTAGGATTTATGTAATCTTCTCTTTCACCTGTTGTTAGGGTGTATAATTGGTCTAACATTCCTAGATCGTCCCTGTCATCTACAGGTTCTATGAACCTAGGTCCTTGACAGGGATCCAAGGGTTGTATCACTCTAATCCCTTCTGCTTCAAAAATCATTAATTCCTTCTTTAGATTGATGAAAACATAGTTTTCATAAGCCTAGTCGATCCGAATCAATGCTCAATATGGGTCTGTATCACCCATTATGTAGATTACTTCAAACTCAGTGTACGTCATCACTCTCGCCATGCCCACTTCTACATTCTCTAGCCTTCCAATGGGTAGAATGTAGTACTGATTTTCCATTCTCAATTGTATCAATGAATATCTTAGTTGTAGCTTCCCCATCACCTCCCATGTTTTCCTAGGAAGATGTTTACATCCAACTCCAAGTCCAACATTGTGTCCTTGATTTGGAATCCCACAACATGGGAATTGATTCAGAATTCCTTCCCACTTCTCTTCTTATTTCACCGCACTCTTCTGGTATACTTTTTTGGTAAGTTAACAGATGGTCGTTTCGCTTGCCCTTCCTCCTCAGACAATGCTACCTTTAAACTTTTACGCAACTCCTTCAACATGTATTCATCCTAAAAAATATTCAGGAAAAACTTAAACCATTCTTCTATCAGGTGAGCATTGTTGAGCACATGGCCATTCTGCCTCTGATTCTCCCTTGTCTCGGTCATCCCTTCGAACAATTTAGCTGCCTCATGGTAATACTATTTTTGTTGCTCAGTTTGGTATGATTTCTTTGGGGATGTTGCCTTAATGACCAAGGGTGGGTCCACCATACTTCGATCTTCCCCCATCCTCTTTCCCCCTCTTGCGACTATATTTACATTAGTTATGGGAAGAGTGTCATCTGTACAAGGTTCAACATTTACTAGGTTAGCCCCTCTCTGTCTAGTCCTTTCTTCCCACTTTGCAATGAGGTCTAGGCAATCCTCCATGCCATGAGTATTGATTCTACATTGTGAACACCATGGTCTTTTAGGGATCAGACATTCCCTAGTGACGTGCCCTTCTTGGTCACAGTAGATGTCCATACATCCTACAGATCTCACAATATTCTTGATTATTTCGTCCAAGGAAAAATCCTTGGTCTCCTACTGCCGCAACTTTGACTGTTGGTGGTGTTACTGATGATCCTGCAATCCCCCCTAGATGATTAATTGTCGTCAACCTCGAACACTCTATCATGACATGTCCCTCCACCATGCAGTGCGTGCACCATACATTGGGTCTGGATGGTCGCACTGGTTGAAGGTCCTTCAATTTCTCCGTTAAAGTTGCAATCTAGTTTTGAAGTCCCATAACTGATGGATCTTGCAATATTTTCCCTCCTCAGTATTCATGAGGATATCCATCCATAGCCTCTATACGTGACACTTTCTCTAGAGAATCTTGGAGGTTCCCGATCTTCTATTGTGTCAACAACTTCCTTGTAGGCGGCAAGGGCGCCTTGATGAACCAATCTCTCTGGTGATTAGGATCTAGGCTGTAACTTAACTTAGCAATGGCGTTCTTAAATCTTTGCATCAGATCCCAAGCAGTTTTTCCTTCCTTCTACTTGATTTCCCATAGCTCTGATAGCCCTTGCTGGTCAGTCTGAGGTACTTTGAATTCTTGTACAAACCCCCTCTTTATGTCAT
Source organism: Pinus taeda (assembly GCA_000404065.3). NCBI lineage: Eukaryota > Viridiplantae > Streptophyta > Pinopsida > Pinales > Pinaceae > Pinus > Pinus taeda. Next base: position 19,081 of record APFE031736786.1, read on the forward strand.
CTATGTCGGATTCTGGTTCTCTTTTTCCCATTTTATAAACCAATGCAGAGCTCTCTCCCTTAGCATAGTCTAGAACTCAACTATTTTGACATTGTCTAGAATCTTTCATGCTCTCCATATAGCGTCGCAGAGATACTAGTGTTGTCCTATGTCTTCATTTCCCCTACCCACAAACAATGGGTATTTGGTAAAAGATCCTGCCATGTTTATTTGAGTATGCACCAATAACACAAATCCCCTAGTTCCGAGCTGCTGAGATCCTTGTAGTCCCAAGTTACTAATACCACTAATTCCCTTGTTGTTTACTATATTTAAACTCACCTTATATCTCTTGTGCATGTTGTGTACCCATATTGCTTTAGCTAATTTAATAACAAATTTTTTTCGAATTATAGTAAGGTATCATGGGAAGGTTGGGAGGAATACTACCTGTTCCTTGAGGACATTATCGCTGATTTCTTGGGGATGCTTCTTCTTCGGCAAATAACCTTTTCATGACGCTGCCCATTTCCTCTTCCCTTTCCTCTTCACAACTGCTCGGCATTTTTTCCTCTATTATCCTTCTCACAACCTATAAGGAAGGATCCTCTTTATCATTATAGCTTCCGTCTTTCCAATCACCAATCCTGCTTTGTCTGACATCTCCCTTTTCTCTCCCTTCATCATGCATTTTCCCTGGCACAGATCCTACTTAGTGGGGTCCCATATTTCTCTTCTTCAGAGTCTAAACTACTCTTGCTTGCCACTTGTAAACTAACAATGCTCTCCTTTGTGCTCTAACATCTCTAGCTTTCCACAACCCTTATACATCCATTCCTTCAGCAACATTTCTATTCCCCAACCAGTAGAATTCTCCCCTTAGGTCCTTCCCCTAGTACTGGGGTTTTATGCTACCATCTTCGTGGTAGGTGAGGGCAGTATGCCTTCTTTTACCATGAAAAATTTAATCCACAATGACACTTCCTTCACCAACCTTCCTCTTAACTTGAACCCAAACACCACTTCTACCCTTGAAAAAGATTGATAACTTTCTGCGGTAAACTCGACTATATACCCCTCCACTGTAGTCTTTACCCAAAAGGTGACTACTCTAGTCAGATCACTCTCTACCTATTGTAGCAATATAATATTTGAGGAATTCCATCTTTGACGAGGTAATGGTATCCCTCTCGATTGATTCTGCACTTTCAGCCTTCTCAACCAATTGTACCGGTCTTGTGGGAACTTGTACCAAAATATCTCGTTTTGGTTACTAGCACCCTCAGCATACAACGTCTCTTCATTGACTTTTGTAGCCAATTGTCCTCTTTTAGTAGCTTGTTCCACTATAAATTGATCTACTCTGTTATCCCACCAATCTTTAATCTCTTCCTTGAATATTCTCGACACCATGTTTTGAACCAGTTCTTGTAACTTCAGGTCCTGGTAATGGAACCATTTGTTGGCATGAAAGAGTCATTAGGGGGAGACCTTGGGTTCAGGTGCAGAGGGCCAACAATAGATCATTGTAGTCTAAGACAACGTTGACATTTTCACTTTACCCAAAGGATAATGAGTCTCACCTGAGGCGTGTCATGACCAGAACGAAGAAGAGTTCATCATGGGGTCAAGGGTATCTCAAAAATTAATATATAACCAACATTATACACACAACTAATACAACAACATATCTTTTAATCACAAGTGAAGCCACTATATGCCTATACTTGTAGAATAATTTAAAATTTAAGTGGGTCCATACATCATAAGAAATCATTTACATTGTATCAAGAAACCAATCCAAATCTTACTGCATATTAAGTCCATGGAAGACAATACATAATAGAATTTCCTTAGCCATAGATGATTACAAGGAATACCTGATTATACTCTATCTGCCTATGCCAGATTTAGAGGTTCAATCTTTGATCCAGAGTTCTTACTCACCTGCATCCCGACGCTCTTTTTCTATCACCCCGCAACCAACCAGCCCACTAGAAACAATAACCTTTTTCCTTACGGGTTTCTCCTTTTGTATTTCCTCTGCCACTTGGACTGTCATTTCCCACTCTGTTGTTACTTCCCTTGGTTTCCTCTCCATCCATATCGTCCACTTGATTACCTTTGCCTTCTTCTAACACTTTTCCGCAACTACCCTGCAACTGCTTATTCCTACTTCCCGCTCCAGCTGTCTTCACTGCAACCTGATCATTGCTGCCACCACCTGTTACCTCTCCATTCTATGGAAAGCCAAAATAATCAAAATCTTTTACTATAAAAATGAAGGCTCCAACAAAGAGTCAAGTGTTGGAACCTAGGTGATGAGCATTGGGCGTAAGGAGAGAAGTTAGGTCATCGACGGGAACCATGTGTGCTCGCCTGGGTGTTGGCTTAGTTGGTGAAATGTAGTGGCAGCTCGTCTTGTAGTAGTGTGGCTTAGTATTGACCGTAAGATTACTATTTTGGACCCTACAAAATTTCGAGTGGAGGGATTCTTCCTTGTGGTTGGCCTGGTGGGGAATTCAGGAGTAGTGAATTCAATTTCGTCCATGGATTTCAGGATAGATTAGACTTCAGCTTTATGCAAGTAACCCTTATGTGTTTTTTGGGGGTCTCTGGTTGGTTACTAATTTGTGAAGTTGTCACACTTAGGGGTTATTTCTGTTTGCGGTGCACAGTATGGAATTAGGCCCAAAGGGGTGGACTCAATAATTTTCTTGAAGGACATTTTGGGTTTGTGTGTAAGTGGGCCTCAATTTCTCAAGCCCTAGATAGTGTCTTAACTTCTTATATCGTTCTGTATCTACTTTGGTATCTTCCTTTTCTCTATCCAATCTTGACTCTCATGATCACCTTTTTCTTTGTTTTGGCTCTATGTTTCTTGAATTCTATCTTTCGCCCCTAGTTTTCCTTGTGTTGTTATTAGCCAGGGGTCTGTTCTTCATGGTTAGGCTTTCTAGCTAGGTTGGTGAAAGGAGTGAGACTCTGGAAGGTAGTCATTGAAATTGTGAAGGGTGTTTCTGTTAGTGATCCAATTATGCATACGACCATCGATACCCTTTTTGGAGTTTACTCCTACTATGGGTCTAGTGATCATATGCGAAGAAGGTTCCCTTGTGCTTTAGGTTGGCCTTACTGCCCATGTTCAGATAGGCTTCTTGAGGCTCCCTCTCAGCTCAAGTTCATGAATCATTCCCGTTTGGTGGAAATTCCACGCCAATGAGGGTGGCCACGTCGTGGAGGTGACCATCATATCTTTGCATGTCATCCAACCAATAGTCATAGTTCTCCTTCAGGTAATTCAGTAGGTGAGGAACGCAAAGGGGAGGTAGCTCATGCTCTGAGTCGCTCTCCAAGTCGTCTCGATGCTCCAACTTCTTTGGAATCCATGGCAGATCAGCTTAGAGGAAATCAAGAAAACATGGACATTCTTAGAGAGCATAGGTATGAGGAATGCAATGAATTGGTAGCTTACATGAACGATATACAATTGAGCTATAACGAAATTCTTGAGCAGTTGTATAATATTCGCCAGAGCCAATGGTGAACCAATGAGCGTCTTCATGATCTCCAAGAATGAGTTGAAGACATCGACTTCCACATGCATGATCATGCTAGATTTCTTGTTGCACTTCCTGTATTTCCTCCCCAACATCTTCCTTGATATGTCATTATCGGTGTGTATGATCATTTTTTATCCTTTTTGTGTTGTAGGTCTCTTTAGTTTGGTGGAAATAATGACTATATGGGTCTATCTTTAGAAAAGTCCAGCCGCCCTTGGCAGCAAGTCTAGTCGGAATGAGGCTCGGAGAGCTATAGAGAAGCATTTTGTACTACCTATTTTCACTATCAGAGATCCATCTCAAATATGGATCTAACATGAGCCGAGACGGGTTTAATTTCTTCACGTTCAAATTGTTTTATGAGCCAACATTATTTAAATGTTTTGTATAGTTATTTAATTTTATTTTTATTTTTAGATCTTTTAAAATGTTTATTTTGGCTAAAATGAGAAAAATTTCAACTTTTAGGATGGAAGGACACCCTTACACATCATACTAGACTGTAGAATGAGCCTATTGGCTCAATCATGAGAATATAATAGAAGAAGTTTGACAAGAAAAAAGGTAAACTTGACTTGGTTAAGTTACTCGTGGTTTTTGAGCTCCAGGTTTATGATAACCCATAGTATCACCCATGATATTCATGTAGAATATAACCTATTTAAAGGGGAAATAAAACTGGCATAGGTCCCATGGTATTTCCCATGATATTCATGTGGAATTTAGGTCATGGTCAACTATGGTGCAACATTGCATTATGACAAGACTGTCAAGATATGAAAATAAATAATCGTCACGCATGATCAACCATGGTCAATCATGTTTTATAAATTCAATCATGGTGAACCATCTTCAACCATATTTTATAAAATCAATCATGGTCGACCATGCTCCAACGTTGCATTGTGACGAAGATTGTCTCAATATGATAATCATGGTCAACCATGATCAACCATGGCCAACCATGTTTATTTTAGTGTTTATAATATTTTTTCTAGGGTTTATATACCTTGGGATTATAATATTGTATGTTGGGTTTAATAGTATTCCCTTGGGTTTATAATATCAATCATGGTAAACCATGGTCAATCATAGACAACCATGATCAAATGTCGCATTGTGACAATTATTGTCTCAATATGAAAATGAATGATGGTTAAGCATTTTCCAATGTCTCATTGTAATAAATATTGTCTCGATATGAAATTCAATCACAGTCAACCATGGTCTAATGTTGCATGGAAATCAACCATGGTCAGACGTTGCATGGAAATCAACCATGGTCAACCATGGTCAGTCATGTTTATCTAAGGGTTCATAATATCTATCTTAGAGTTATATACCTTGGGTTTATAATTTTTTTCCCTCGGGTAATTATTCCCTTGGGTTTATAATATCAATCCCTTAGATTTATTAATCTAAAGGTTCATATTCCTAGGGTTTAATATTATTCCCTTAGGTTTATAATCCCTTTGATTTTTAATATTAGTCCCTAGGGTTTACTATTCCCTTGAGTTTATAATATTGATCATGGTCAACCATATTTTATAACACTAATCATGGTCAACCATGGTCCAACGTCACATTCTAACAAATATTGTCTCAATATGAAAATCAATCACAGTCTAATGTCACATTGTGACAAGGATTCTTTCAATATCAAACTCAACCATGGTCAACCAAATTTATCTTAGGGTTT
>APFE031736786.1:35700-63789 GCA_000404065.3 Pinus taeda
TTTTTTAACAAAATAAGATATCTTAATTCTATATTTATTAAATGTTTGGGGAATCAAACTTTTCAAGTTGCAAACCTTTCTTCGAATTTTCTAGTATAAAAATGCTTGCATTTTGAGATATTTGATCTCCCTAAACACTTAATAAATCTAGCATTAAAATGAATCTTATTATTTTAATAAATATAAGAATATTTAATAAAGAAAATAATGTTATTATTCACTCTCCCACTGAGGGTGCCTAAAATGAAGCAACACTTCTAAGCGATGGGATGAGAACCAATATAATTTATGAAGGCTGTTGTAGGCTACCCAAATGGAACACTACATATATTTGGCAACACATTTTGGTGGTGAAAGGAAATGTTTGTCCATGCAAACAAGGTTTCATGATGAATCTAGGGGAGTCTATTGCCATGGAAGTAATTCCACAACATGGAACAACATTCAACCCTTCTCTGAGTATGATGTAATAAAAATCCACGAGAGAGTTGGGGAATTATGGTAAGAGGCACAGGAAAACACTAAGGAAGAGAGAACATCATTAAAATTGGGTTCATGTGTGGTGGAAACTACAACATAGAAGCTTATTTATTAGCAATACAATTCATTATAGTTTGTTTTTTCTACTTTCTTACTACTTTTCATGTCATTCCTTTTGGAAGCTACGAGATATATGGTTTGGGTGGCAAATATGTTCTAGGAAACTAGCCCAGAGAGTTTATGTTAGCAGTGATGTCCTTATCAACAAGCATATTTTGAGCCTATGGAATTCTAACAGTTACTTATGGTTTCAATACTATTGTATCAAGACCTAGATGAGAAGAAATTCACAACTTTGGTCTCAAGGTAACCTTGATATTCATCAATATTACAGTGAATTTTTCATTTTGAGATGTAAATTTCAATTCCTAAATATTTGGAAATATGTTATCATGTCATCCCCTCAGTTTATCAACAATTTCAAGTTTACTTTTATGGCCCTTTTTCTTCCCTACCCCACTTCTAGCTCTCTGTCACGCTCCTCCTTCACCTATCTACCCCTTCTTGGACATCCCTCTTTGCCTCCCCTCTATAGTTTCCCCTTACCTATATAGTTTCCCCTTACCTATCGCCTAACCACCTACTCCTATACCCCTTATTCTATCAATGCTACCCCCTTGAAGCTTTATGGTCTGTTAGGCTTCTATTCTATCTTTTTTCTCCATCTTCACTTCAAATATCACTCTCCCTAATTTTATGTGTTAAAACCTTCCTCGTTTATAACTGCTAGATGAAGATTATCCTTAGTACACAAAGGTGGTAGAAGGGGAAATGCAAGCTCCTCTACAAGCCTAGACCCCCCTCCACCACCCTCCTCAAAAATTCAAGTCCAAACTACTGCAAGACAAGTTATGGCTTACTATGCCAATGTAATCCATGAAGTATTCAGGTGAACCATCATAGACGTGGTGGAAGAAGTTCGACTAGAATGCATGTTCATCCTTGATCAACACATTAAGAGGAATACCAAGCCTTGGATTCCTAAAATAGCTGCCTCTACTACAAGGAGATCTTGGTCTGCATGGAAAAAGTATTAGACAAAATTGAAAGGCTAAACGAAAAATTTTCTATCCTTGCCAAAAAGTAAGCAAAGATCATCTTCTCCCCTTCTGATGACAACATTGAATCTCCCCCGCCAATCTAGCTAGACTCTCCTTGTTATCACTTAGAGGAAACCGAACTGTGGGAAAACCTCCAAGGTAACCTTGAACCTCTTTTAGGTTGAAAGCTAACCCTTCAACCTAGAGAGGGATCTCTCCCTAAAACTCAACTATTGTAGGCCACCATAGGAGTAGGTTTTGCAATTGGGTATTGTGGAAATATTTAGTTTGTAGGATGAAATTTGTTTGGGTTGTATATAAAACACGTCATTGGGCATGGAGTCCAATTTTATCAAATGATGTTACAGATCTAATGAGTAGGACACAAAAAGCAGAGTAGCAATAACTCTTTTGACTATTTGAGAAATTTGGATGAAGAAAACTGAAGAAAAAAATATTATAGTTGATAGAAGCAACAAGTGCTAATGACTGACATATAACGAATCCAGAGCATAAAGAATCCCAATTTCAGATACTAAAGTTTCCAAACATGAAGAAGATTTTTCATAACAGAGAAATAATAGACAAGGAACCACAACACATGAATCTTTTGCAAATTCTCATCAAACTATAATATATTTAAGATCTACTCAAATACACTAGAATGCTAATGTTTCTACAATAAAATCCAAACTTTTTCCTTTCTTCAAAATTGTCTTTATAGGAGGGACTGCAAACTAAAACAAGTTTCCGGCAAAACTTAATTACAAAATCTAAAAATAATTACATAGTTTATCATATACATTCATATAGAAAACTTCATAATCCTATCTACGTCTAAATATCATGTTGTTGTTGGAGTCATGGTTGGAGATAAGGATCAACAAGTTGAATTTGGTGAGGTGGCACCAAGTCAACAACTGTCCATGAGCTTTTTCCTCACTAAATCTTGAAAAATAGAGTCCAGTGATCCCTTTGGAAATCCCAAACTGTGATATCTATTAGAAAACCAAGAGAATTTTTTCTAAATGGGTCCATTTTGGAAAAAAAATTCTTTCGGTTCCGTAAAATTTGTTCTCATTTTTCTGGGATATGATTTTGAAAATAATTACTAAAATAGGAATGCAAATTTTTGAAAAAGAACAACCTTTCAAATATCCCTTCAAATATTTCAAACCGTAACACTTGTTAGAAAACCGAGATAGGTTTTTTGAAATGGGGCCATTTTGGATAAAAACCTCTTTCAATTTCATAAAATTAGTTCTCATTTGTTTGAAAAGTATGCCCAAAAGTATTGTGTTGTACAGGAAAAATAGAGTTTTTAACTCACCATTTTTATAGAAAAATGTTGATAAGCCCATTGTCAACGAATTTCTTCAGAAAAAACTATTACAACATTAAAGCACTGATAGCCTCATTATCGATGATTTCCCTGTTTATTACAACTAAAATGTTGACATTGAAACTGTCAACATTTTTTGAATTTTTTTAAAAATAGAGTTAATATGATAATAGTTGGCTTCACAAGGATGTTGTCGATCATATATAGCAATAAGAACCTTATAGACTAGAGACCTCATCCATTGGGCGACTCCAAATGAGTAACCTTGCAACCTGTAAACCTTACCACACTGAAGTCCATATTGAAACTTCAAACTAAAAACTATATGGAAATGTGAAAGATGACTTTTTTTTATATTACAGTTGAATCTACACTCGAACTCTAGTTTCACCCTGAACACCAATTGTTGAAAACTAAAAACTCAATTTCATGCTTTCAATTTCCTACTCTAAGTTGAAACATGAGTTGTTGTTAGGTGAAGTCAAACACTGAGGGAAACCATGCAAGCATCTTGTCCATCAATTAAAACTTTGCATAATATATATATATATCTATATATATATATATATATATATACATATATATATATATATATATACTATATATATATATATATTATATATATATATATATATTATATATATAATGAGTAAACTAAAAAGTCTATTTATGATAATTGAAAGCAGACTAAAAATAAATTTGATATATACAAAATTTGAAAATGTGGGCATATTTTTTGACTCTAAACTTGTTGCGAAAGGATATTTATAAGAATCGAAAATGATTTTATGGCTTTTCCAAATTTTGTCACTCTGATATGGAACTCATCCAACTGCATTTTCTTTCTCAAATGCCTCCATCTGATGACTGGCATAATGTTGCAAACAAAATCTTTTTGGACAAGAAAAGATTGGCTACAACATTGATTCTTGATAATCTTCATGTTTATAAGAGAAAGATGAGAAAGCCATGTCCTTCAAAACATGATTGACTGAGGATGGTTGTTCATATGTTTGAACAAAAACATCATCTTGATTTCCTATATTTTCTAATTTTATATCCTCAAGAGATGTGAGATCCTGAATGATCTCTCCATTTTGGAAACAGTCTAGAAGAACTTGTTCTTCTTCCATGAAAGAAACGGGAGGTAAATAATCTATAGAAATTACTGACTGAATATCATTACCCCATTCTTGGTCACTTAAAATCGAAACATTTTCATCAACTTCAAGGGAAGACTTATAATTTTTAGATTTAAGATCTTGATCTAATTCTCTTTCATCCAAGTAGGAAACTTCCATTTATTTTTAGGATGAATATTCACATAGGTTTTCATATATTTTCTCATCCATTAACTCTTCATTACCATGCACATATTCTATATACTGAATGAAAATTTCATAGTTTTCACAACAATCCTCAAATATCAATAAGGGAGGGTAATTTTATCTATAAAGGTCAAAGAATGTTGTGTGGAAATATTTCAGAGAATACAAGCTACCAGGTTGTAGTTTTTCATATCATGATCTCAAATCATCTTCTAGGGTAGCCATGAACATCTTCATGAGGTAGTCTTCAGGCAAGTAAAATGCTAACTTATGAATATGTAAACGAAATTTGACCAAATGTAAACCAACAACATCCGTTTCCTGATCCTTAAACTTTGGCAGACAAGTTTGCCAATCTATGTGAGGGATGCGATTAAGAAAACCAGGAATATGAGAACGGTTCGTAGGAGAATACTTTGAAGAAAGGGGATCCATCTTGAGACAATGGAGTTGCCAAACAATTCTTGGAACAATTTAGTCTCGACCAATGGAGTCGTTGTGAAAGTTTTGAGCTCTAGATTCACTTGAGAATGGAGTCGCCAGGTGAATGGTGCATAATCTTTTCGTGTTTGTCCTCTACTCATCATCACAGAGAAGATCTAATCTTTTTCATTCTCCCAAGGATTATTTGACATGAAATTCTGTGTGCCCAACAATGATGCCAAAATTTTATCACTTAGAGGAAACCCGGCTATGGGAAAACCTCCAAGACAATCTCGAACCTCTTTTAGGTTGAAAGCGGGCCTTTCAACCTATAGAGGGATCTCTTCCTAAAACTCAAATACTCTAGGTCACTGTAGCAGTAGGTTTTTTAATTGAGTTATGTGGCCAAATTAGTTTGTAGTATGAAATTTGGTTGGCCTATATATAAAACACAAAATTGGGCATGGAGTCCAGTTTTATCAAATGATGCTTCAGATGTAATGAGCAAGGCACAAAAGGCAGGGTGGCAATAAATCCATTGACTCTTTGAGAAATTTGGAAGAAGAAAGTTCAAGAAAACAATATTATAGTTGATAGAAGCAACAAGTAATAATGAATGATAAATAATAAAACCAAAGCATAAGGAATCCCAATTTCAGATACTAAAGTTTCTAGACATGAAGAATATTTTCCATAAGAGATAAATAATGGACAGGGAACTACAACACATGAATTCTGTGCAAATGCTCATCAAACTGTAATATATTTAATTTATACTTAAATACACCAGAATGCTAATATTTTTACAATAAAAACTAGCCTTTTTTCTTTCTTCAGAAAATGTATTTATAGGAAAGACTCCAAACTAAAACAAGTTCTAGCAAAATTTAATTACAAAATCTAAAAATAATAACATACTTTATCAAATACATGCATATAGAAACTTTCTAATCCTATATGCATCTAAACACCATGTTGTTACTGGAGTCATGGCTGGAGATAAGGATCAACAAGTCGAATTTGGCGAGGTGGCATTCAAGTCAACAACTGTCCATGAATTTTTTCCTCATGAAATCCTGAAAAATAGGGTCCAGGGATCCCTTAAAAAATTTAAAACCATGCTATATGTTAGAAACATGAGAGAGGTTTTTCTAAATAGGTCCTTTTTGGACGAAAACCACTTTGGGTTTTGTAAATTTCATTTTCATTTGTTCGAGAATTGATTTTGTAGATAATTGCTAAAACAAGATTTCAAAATTCTTAAAAACAACCTTTCAAATATCCCTTTGAATATTTCAAATAGTAATGTGTGTTAGAAAACCAAGAGAGGTTTTTATAAATGGGTCCACTTTGGAAAAAAAACTCTTTTTAGTTTTGTAAAATGCGTTCTCATTTGTCTGGAAAATGTTCCCGAAATTATTGTACTCTACACGAAAAACAAAGTTTTTAACTGCCCATTTTTACATAAAAATGTTGATAACCCCGTTGTTAGCGAATTTCTCTAGAAAAAATTATCAGAAAATTAAATGGTTGATAGACCTGGTATCAATGATTTCCCTGTCTATTACAACTAAAATGATGACACTGAAACTATCAGTGTTTTACGATTTAAAAAAAAAAATAGAGTTAATGGGATAACACCCCCTCCACCACCTTGCTCATAGTATCAAGTCCAAACTACTGCAAAACAAACTATGGCTTATTCTACCAATGTAATCCATGAAGTAGTCAAGTGTGCGATCGTCAAAGTGGAGGAAGAAATTCGACTAGAATGCAGGTTCATGCCTGATCAACACATTAAGAGGGAGACCAAGCCCTCGATTCCTAAAATAGGTGCCTCTACAGTAAGGAGATCATGGTCTGCATGGAAAAAATGTTAGATAAAATTGAAAGGCTAAATGGGAAATTTTTTATCACCAAAAAGTAAGCAAAGATCATCTTGTCCGTTTCTGATGACAATATTGACTCTCCCCCACCAATCTAACTAGACTCTTGTACAACATGACATGATCGAGCAAGCCAACTCTCCTATTTATATTTTGATTTATAATTTAAGTACTACCTACGTTTTTTCCATGATAGTTAATTATAAATTATGTATTAGGTATAATTGAATTTGTAGTTTAAGTGACACATTGGTTGCCTCAATGATAAACAACATAAAAAAATTTCACTTGGTTTTCCAAGTGACAGACTAGTAGTTAAAGAAAAATGATCATGTAATATTCTTGATATTTTTGAAAACCAATATACTCTCCCTAATATTACAAAAAAATGTGATGGTTCACTCATTTATTTAGGTTTTTATATATTTAAAAAAAATTATTCATTTTAATAAATACAATAATATCGAATAATAAAAAAATAAATATCATATAGATTGAAATATATATTATGAATTCAAAATAGTATAATATAATTTTTTTCAATTACTTAATTTTTTTATATAAAATTAATATAAAAATATGTTACCTAATATTAACATTGAAATGTTTTCTTTAAATATCATAAAATAATTAGACATTACCTTCATAGTAAGTTCTAAAATTAATATTATTTTAAATATTATATGTCAACTTCATATTGAATACTGAAATATGTTACTTAATATCAACATTAAAACATTTTTACGCTAATAGTCGTCCCCCCACCAGAATCGGCAAGTTAATCATTTTCTTAATTAATATTTTTTATCAGATGGCTTGAATTGAAAGATGCCGGTATATTCTTGTAGTCAACAGTAAATTAATGGATGAAATTAGCTACAATAACTTCCTTGCATGTCTAGAACACATACTTAGACCATACTTAAATTAATTTTTTACAAAGCATGATTAAAAATTTATTGTGCCTCTCGTTGATAACCACGTATATAGGATTAAGAAAAAATGAAATTAAAAAATTACTGTTGAACAACTGTCTTTCACAGTGGCTTTGAAAGTGGTCCCTTTGCATTCTGAAACGTATGCATGGTTGAAGCATAAGGACACGTTTTGATCGATTACAATGACGGTTGAAGGATTTGTGCCTGACAATCATCCATAACCATGACAATGAGGTATGTAGGCATAAATTTGAGTAATAAGGTGATGTTTCTTGCATTACAATGAGGGTTGAACCATTTGTGCCCGAAAATCATCAATAACCATGACAATGAGGTATGTAGGCATTGATCGATGAAACATTTCTTTAATTTAGTTAAGTACAGTCAAAATGTGAAACGTTCTGCCTATTCATATTCTCCTCGACTAGTCGTTCTGAGTTTTTAGTTACATTACAAAATTTCAAACCTCATACTATGGCCCATTTGATATATTATAACCAAACGCTTCGTGAATGCATGCATTTATTTGTTAGCGCTTAAGGTTGTTGGAATTGTTGAAGGATAACTAGAATGTTGGCTTCTCTTGGCTTCTATCTGGTAAAAAAGGTGGCAAATCTCATTGTGTTTTTAATTGTTTCCAAGCTCTCATGGCTGTCTCTGATTGAATTATTGCCTACTATTTTTTTAGGTTTTAGCATTGGAGAAATGATTTCTCAGTGATTGTCAAACACTCCGTGGATGCATGCATTGCTTTATTAGCACTTAAGGTTGTTGGAAATACTAATTTTTTAGGTTTCAAAGGCGTTTAGAAATTGATCTTATATGTACAATTTTTCTTTCCACGATATTTTTCCAATTTAATTCAAATGAGATGACTAGCCAGTGTAAAAAAAGAAGGGAATCGATTGTGTATAAACCATTTACAAAGGAAAATGCCCGCATAAACATACCTTTCTGCCCTTTCGTACAGCCTTGTCATGTTTCCCGAGGTTTAACCTCATCTCAATCGACCATCGGTCCTAGCACGGTCATACTTATATATATGTATCTTCTTCACCCCTTCTACTTAGATATGCGATATCAGAGCATTAATGTATGTTTTAGCATTAAACCACTTTAACGAAAATATATGGATTACATAGGAAACCCGCTCGGAATCATATATATAGCGGATATCAAATTTTATAGATTCGCCACTATACGCCCATCGGTTATGGGTCTCCAAGGCTTTTCATTGCGCACTTTGATATGTGCTTCCTCCAAATACGATTTTCCATCATATCTTGACCGTCGATCCGATCCGCAATCCGACAGTTGAGATTAAGTCGCGCGATCGCATATCGCTCAAGCTCAATTCGAGACTCCTTCCGCTTCCACACGCCGATGCGATATCTTTATGGACCTGATAGGGATATAAACCATTCCCTATAATATTTCAAGTCTGGCAGTTGATTCCTACTCTATTTTCACCTTTTTTTTGTGTAATTGGGTTTTCCACTTGCGCGAGTTAAACTGTATAATGAGCCTGCTAATGCGATATTTCGCCTTCCCAATTCGATCTACGACCTGACGGTTCAGATTAACTTGCACGATCGCATATCGCTCAACCTCAATGCCTTCATGATATCCTGGCCCGTAGAAAAAAGAAGGTTTTGGTATTTTATTTAAATGCTCTCCCAAAATTTATAGCTTCTCTGGCGTTGATCTTCTCCCAAAATATTGGGACTTAAACCACTTCACAACCTTTATAAAACCTTAAATCACTCATATATAAGCTTCCCCTTACAAAACCTTTGGTTATATATGTTTTTAACACATAAATCTCTTATCGGTGCATATTTCCTTATAAATGATTCACAATGAAAAATGCCCACATAAACATAGCTTTCTGTGGTTCCGTACAACCTTGTCACATTTCCCGAGGTTTAACCTCATCACAATTGGCCATCCGTTCTTCCACGATGATACGTATATATATGTATGTTCATTGCCCCTTCCACTCCGATATGCGATATCGGAGTGTTAACGTATGTAAACCACTTTAACGGAAATATATGGATTACATAGGAAACCCGCTATGAATCATATATATAGTGGATATCAAATTTTATAGATTCGCAAATATACACCCATCGGTTTTGGGTCTCCAAGTGTTTGCATTGTGCACTACAATCTGGGCTTCCTGCAATTGCGATTTGCGATCAGATCTTAACCGTTGATTTGATCCACGATCCGACGCTTGAGATTAAGTCACACGCATATTGCTCAAGCTCAATGCCAGACTCCTTCAACTTCCGTACGTCGATCCGATATGTTTACTGACCCGATAGGGATATAAACCATTCCATATAATATTTGAAGTTCAACAGCTGATTCCTACTGTGTTTTTTCACCATTTGTTTGTGTAATTGGGTTTTCCACTTGCGAGAGTTAAACTGTATAATGAACTCGTTGATGTGATATTTCGCCTTCTAGATTCAATCTACAATCTGACGGTTCAGATTAACTCACGCGATTGCATATTTCTTAACCTTAATGCCAGACTCCTTCTGCTTCCATACGTCGATCCAATATCTTTACGAACCCCATAGGGACATAAACCATTCCCTATAATATTTCAAGTCTGGCACTTGGTTCCGACTGTGTTTTTCATCGTTTCTTAGTGTAATTGGGTTTCCACTTGGGGGAGTTAAACTGTATAATAGCCTTGCCGATGTGATATTTTGCCTTCCTGATTCGATCTCAGTCATGGATCTTCCCAAATCTAAGGGTTCCTAAGCATCTATCTTCGCTCCTGGGCTTGTTCCTTTAACTTAGAATTTATGCTAAGTCTTCATTTTTGCTCTTCTTTAAAGGTTTCATCTCGCTGTTCCTGTGTTGTCACAGTTTCAAATATCAATATATTATTCAATTTTTTCTGTAGCAATAATTCACCGCTTATCTCATTTAATAGACATTCTCCATCCTCCTTTACTTCAGAGCTTTTTGTCTTCTGAAATATACTTCTGCATACTTCTGACAGCTTCAAAAGATTAGTCATCCTCTATTAGTGTTTGTTCTCCCAGGGCTAAATCGTCTACATAGGTTCCTTCCTTCTTAAGATCTTTTAGTAGAAAATTGCTTTGCAAAATGGAAAATTGTTTGTGGTGAATTATGTATTTATGTTACTTTTAATTTTCTTCAACATTAAATTGTTTTGTTGATATCAATTGCCTTTCTTTTTTACTATTAGGTGGTTTCAGTGTTTCATCATTGAAAGTTCTTGAACTTGTGTTGCTGTGGCTCCATTTATCGGTTGTGATAAAGTTTGGCACTGTGTGTAAAAAATGGAAGAATGCTTTGTAGGACCCTTATTTCTTTTTACATTGCAAGAATGTCTCCACGAACCAATTTGCATTTCTTATTTGTTTTCTCAATAGTGAAGACAATTGTTTTGTTGCGCAATACCTTAATCAGAATGACCACATATATCAATTTCAATTGGGATTCATAGATTCAAGATACAGAGTAGAGTGTGTTGTTGGACCAATGGTGGTTTTATCCTTACTAACAGAATGCTACCAAACACACAACTATTTTGTAGTGAATCCATTTACAAAGGCATTTAAAAACATAGGTCCAGTACGAATTGGAGACTCGGGGTTCTTTTCATTATTGGAAAATGTAAGGAGCAAAAAATATGACTGGGTTGTTCTAAAACATATCTATGATGGAATGCAGTCTGAATTTTATGTTTGTAGTAGTCTTGATAGGGTATGACAAAGAGCTGGTGTTCCATTTGGTGGCACTTCACCCCACAAGAATGTAGTGTTTTATAAAAGTAAAATGTTTTGGCTATATCTCGACAAGGAGTATGAAGATTATCCTCGGTACGGGTATGCAATCCACTGGTTTGACGTAATAAAAAATGAGTGGGGCTTTTCATTTGTTCCAATCATTGACATACGTTGTATGTCGTTAACAATATACATGAATCAGTTGATATGCCTTGTTAATGATGGGTCCACTTTTGTATGGTCAATTGAAGAATTAGATCATTTCCAATTTGGTCAATCGTGTTTTGAAGGAAGAATTGACTACTTTGAATATGATTGGCGTTTTAGATGGAAGTTTTTGGAAGAAATTTTCGCAGATATAAATAGAAAATGTCCTTGCTATCTTCTGTTTCGAACAGTCCATGGTCTCGTTCTTATGTGCAACAACAGTGAAGTTCCTTTCCTATTATATGACGTGGTGACTCACATCTGTTTTCCAATAGGTATTGATAGTTCAACTAATCGGTAGATGTCTCGATTTTGGTACCCAACACAAGAGGATTGCAATGATCTGATTGTGTATGGAGATGTTTTTGCATTTGCTGCTCATATGGATTTTGTTGATGAGATTCCACCATCGGATATGGTGTGGATTCTTAGCATATTAGTATTCTTGGGGGTTCTTGTAAATATTTCAATTTTATATACTCTCTGTGGTTGTGGAAAATATTTCCATTTATGCCTCTATACGTACTATGTGTCTTTATGGTATTACTTTAAAATTATGTTTGTATCGATCTTTGTGATGTAAAATATTTAATATTGTTTCCACTAAAGTTTTCTTATTTACATGTAGATGTTTGTCAACGTTATGCTTTTTTATTTGTTTGTATAATGATAATTTCTATGATTTATGTTATCCATTATATTTGTAATGGTTTTGGTCATTGATTCTCAAACAATTTTATATGTTTGTGTTCATTTTAATATTTATATTTATATTTTGATAGTATATATAGTTCCAAATTTTTAGATTCTTGTGTTGCAATAGTGTGGGTTCCATTTTCATTATAATATGATACATGGAAATTTAGGCTTCTTTTTTTGTTTGGGCCATTTAGAAGAATTCATTTGTTTTTTTTTTCCATTTTGAAATTATTTGTTTTTGTTTTTAGGCATTTGGAAAAAGCCTTATACATTTTCATAAGTTTATATGCTTGGAAAAAAAATAAGATATACACTTTTTAGGTTCAATGTTTATGATTTCATAATGAATACTTATTATTCATTGCAGACATGTCATCTGAAGGCACAAGCGTGCATACAAGAAAAAGAACTTTGTCGTAAAATTCACGTGAGCGGTCTAATGAAAGTCATTGTATGCGGTATCAAAAAAATAAGGATGCGATAAATGAGCATAGGAGAGCTGCATATAAGAGAAAAACGAGTAAAACCACTCTTCAAAATGATTCTATAGTTCCTTGTAAGTGTCATAGTATGGACGATATAATGGAAATAACATTTCATGTTGATAGTTCATTATTAGGATATGCTCCTCCTCAGCATAGCCTTATTGTTCGATGCTCATCTGAAAATGTTCATAACGTTGGGGAAACATCTTGCAGTCAGGAAGAACACCATATCGATATTGTGCATGAAAATGTCCACCATAACCCTTTCGTGTGTCCAATTGCTTGTTATGATGGCCAAAGGTTGCAAATAAGCGATGGTCGAGGTAATGATGACATTTTTTGTGATGATTTGAATGATAGTTTACTTGGTCATTTGTTTGATAATTTGGATTCAACTGCTCAAAACAAGAGACCTTGAAATCTAGCTTCTCAAAGTAATGTGGTCCCACCAAGAGAATTAGTCATCCTTATTAGCATTTTGCCTGGCACAATGGAGGAAACA
The DNA here is from genome assembly GCA_000404065.3 of Pinus taeda. NCBI lineage: Eukaryota > Viridiplantae > Streptophyta > Pinopsida > Pinales > Pinaceae > Pinus > Pinus taeda. The sequence continues at coordinate 48,867 of APFE031736786.1, forward strand.
CAATTATATTTTGTTTTTCGCTACAATAGTGGTTGTTCAGCTACATTCCATGCTGATGTAAATTTTCGGTGTTTTTTATTTGCTTTTTGTTTTTTGTATTCCTAATTGCGTATACAATGAATTTTATTTTCTTTGAATAGGACATAAGTCATTCCAATAGAGGCATAGAAATTAACTTCGTAGATGTTACATTTACTGATGTTAGAAGTGAAGAGGAACTATCTCATAGCATTCATCCACATAGCCAAACAAATGTAAATGTCGAGTGGATTTGATATTTTTCTAATTTTCTCATTTACAATTGCCTTGAAATTGTGTTTTCTAACATTTCATGGAGAAACCATGATGTCATCTCGCTAGGTTGGCCGATTGGATTCCAAAAGATAAAATTGTAAAACCATTGTAGATGTATTTAATTTAGTTTCAACTTTTGAATCTTTATTTTTTGGACATTTAGTTTTATAACATATTTTATTTCTTTGAAATATGAAACAACTCATTTGAATAGAGGCAAAGAAACTACATGCAAAAATGTTCCGTTAACTGTTCTTAGAATCCAACAGCAAGCATTTGATAACCCTCATCCACGTGAAGACCAAAATGTGAATTTTGAATGCATTTGATTCTTTTTCATTTTCTTCATTTATAGTTAGTTTCAAATTAAATTTTAAAGTATTTTATGATAGAGAGACCTTTACATCCTCATGTTGATGAATGTTGAGCTCTCAAACCAGGGGATGCTAGCGGGAGTTTCCTGGAAGTTCTAGGATTTGCAGGCGTTCGTGGGAGTTTCCATGGAAGCACGCAAAGGATGGAGCTCCACTCCCTCCTACAGGAAGGCTATGGCTAGCTGAGGGAAGAAACCATTAAAGAATGTTAGAGGACCTTCAGGAGAAGGGATAAGGAATATGGAAGAGTAGCAAGAACTAAACAAGTTAAGGGAGAATAACAACAATAAAGAAAATGAGGATGAAGACAAGGAACATGGAGAGAAAGAAAAGCACAAAAGGGGCCATGTAAACCCAAAGCTGAGGTCACACCTAGAGTAGCTTTAAATGATCCTGCTTTGCAAGTGCACAGGGACCACATACAGACATATTCTATCATTTGTAAATTCATGGGATTATGGGCCACATAAAAGGATCTATAGACATGGATTAAATACAACCGGAAACCAAAAGGAAGAATTGACCTACATCTTGGGTCAAAGGGTTTCTTTACTGTAGTCTTCACAAATATTGAGGATAAAGGTAGGGTGTTTGAAGGAGGGCCCTACTTCTATGCAGCAACAAGACTCTACATGCAGCCGTGGATGATGAATTTTGTGCTTGGGAGAGAAACTTTCACTTTAGTCCTAGTTTGGGTAAGACTCTACTCACTACCTCTTGACTACTAGCAAACGGAATCGCTATCTGCCATAGGAAACAAGTTAGCGCATTTTGTCAAAGCTTCTAAGGTCACCAAAACAGGAAAGTACACTTCCTTCACATGAATATGTGTGGAGATGGATCTCTTTGGAGCTCTACCGGATGAGGTCATCTTGGAAGTTTTCGATGAAGAATGGGTGCAAACAGTATACTATGAACATATCCTTTTCAGATGCAGGAAATGACATGAGCATGGGCACCTATTTAGAGACTTCCCTCTCAGTAAAATAGAGAACAGAAGTAAAACGACCACAATTAAAGATACTGAAGGCTTTCGAAAAGTGGTTCATAGAGGAAAAGGGGGCAAGAGGGGACCAAAGAAACATCAAACAGAAGGGCCACAGACTAATCTGAATAGGTTCCAAGTAATCGAAGAAGAAGAAGAGATAACAAAAGTAGATCAGGTAATGGAAGGAAGCCCAGTGGCGAAGGAGAAAGAGAAGACACAATACAAACATAGGACATTAACAAACAAAAAGAGACAATGCTGACCAATGTAGAACCAGAGATGGACCAAGAAATAACCCAGAGTGAGATGGAAATGGAGGATCATGAACTGCAGGAGATTCTTGACAGGGAACACCTAGATCTAGAAAGGTTCTTGAAACAGGGGACCATTAGTGGGTAGACTCATTAGCACGAGAAGAGTTCAATAGGGTACAATAGCTGTTCCTATGGAAGACTCAAGCTAAAGGGCTAGATAGGCAAAGAAAAAATGAAAGGCAGGGCAACGAATGTGCGAAACCTATGAAAATCACTCCGGGATTAGCACCCAGGAATCCAGGAAAGAAAAGTGGCAGGAAAAAGCAGAATGAGTAGTTGATGGAGTGTGGAAAGCTAATGATAGATTTAGGTAAGATGAAAGATCTAACCAGTTACTCGTTTATGAATCTTTAATAATGAAGTTTACATCTTGGACTATCATAAGTCTAGGTAGTAAAAGAAAACAAAGAATTCTTAGTAACAGAATGAAACAAGAAGCTCTGGATATGATCTTTATCCAGGAAATTAAATGTTCCATTCAAAAAATAAAAGAAATTCACAACAAATGGCTCAACTGTTTTGAATTTCTAGAGGTCAAAGTAGACAATACAACAGGGGGTATACTTACTCTTTGGAACCCCCAAAATATTGGTATAATAGATGCTGAGGAATCTAGAAATTATTTATCAGTGGTTATACAACCGGTGGGAGACCGGGAGATCTATTTGGTCAGAAATGTATATGGCCCTCAAAGAATGGATGACAAACTCAGGTTTCTTGATTCTCTTATGGATCTCAGAGACAAACATGCTGACGTACCATGGATCTTGTGTGGGGAATTCAACATGATCAGATCACTTTCAGAGAAAAAAGTGGGTACCAAAACTTTAAGCAGAGACTCTACAACTTTTCAAACTTTTATAAATAATATGAAGCTTGTGGATACTAACATGAATAATGGTCTCTATACTTGGAACAATAAAATAGGAGGAGAATCTCAAGTAGCCTCAAAGTTAGACAGATTCATAATCTCAGAGGATCTTATGCTCACCAATAAGGAAATGATAGTGATAATTCTCCCCTTTGGAGGCTCGGACCATTGGCCTGTTCAACTTGAGCTTCAGGGCATTGGTACACCGAAGAATAGACCTTTCAAATTTGAGAATATCTGGCTCACCCACTCGGACTTCATCAGCAAAATTTCTAAATGGTGGAAAGAAGAACTACATATTCAAGGTACAAGTATGTTCAAGCTTCAAAAAAGACTAAAGCACGTCAAGCTCAAACTTAAAGATTGGAACAAAAATGAATTTGGCAATATTTTTATAGCAAAAAAACGTTGTTGAAGATAAAATGCGGGTACTCAATCAAACCCTTATTACAGATGGCTTTGATAAAGATAGAAATGACCAAGTCACCAAACACCATCAAGATTGGGAGAATTTATGTAAACAAGAGGAAATATTTTGGAGACAAAAATCTAGAGTTCAATGGCTAAAAGAAGGGGAGCATAACACTAGATTTTTCCACAGATCTACCATAGCAAACAGATCTCATAATAGAATCTCTTTGATCAAGGATGAGGGAGGTCATCTTCACAATTCCCATGAAGATATAAAAGATGTGTTAGTTTAGCACTTTCATGGAATAACATAGGAAACCATTTTAGACAGAGAGCATTTTATCAGGGATTTAACAAGGTATATTCCTAGATTGGTTACTAGAGAGGATAATTTCAATCTTAATAGGCCAGTGACAGAAGAGGAGGTTAGTGAGGTCATCAAAGAAATGCATAATGGTAAAGCGCCAGGCCATGATGGTTTCAATGTGGATTTATTTAAAGCTTTCTAGAACAGTTAAATAGGATATTCTCAAAGTAGTGGAAGATTCCAGGTTGAATAAAACTATTTTGAAGGTGCTTAATACCTCCTTCAACTCCCTGATCCCCAAACAGGACAATTCTCAAACTCCAGACAGGTTTAGACCCATAGCCTTGTGCAATGTGGTTTATAAGATAATATCTAAGGTTGTGGCTAATAGACTCAAACCACTTCTTCATACTCTAGTTTCTGTGGAGCAATCTGGTTATGTGGAGGGAAGACAAATTCTCAATAACATCATTCAAGTGCATGAGGTAGTGAACTCTTTGATAAGCAATAGGAAGGCTAGTATGATTATGCAACTGGACCTAGCCAAAGCTTATGATAAGTTGAATTGGACCTATATAAGGAAGGTCCTTATTTCTTTTGGGTTTGATCATAACTGGGTAAGATGGGTCATGGCCCTGGTAACTTCTTCCAGCTTCTCAATTCTGGTTAATGGTTCTCCTTCTAAGACCTTTACTCCTTCCAGAGGTCTCAGACAGGGTGATCCACTCTCTCCCTTTCTCTTCATCCTCATGATGGAAGGACTAGGTCGGTCTATCAAGCATGCGAAAGAAGTTGGTAATATCAAAGGCCTCCGACTTTTTGAGGCTGGTCAGGATTTGACCCATCAATAATTTGTTGATGACACTATGCTGCAGGGCATCCCCATGGTTAAAGAAGATTTAGCGTACAATCATATCCTATCTGACTTTGACAGGGCTACAAGTATGGAAATTAATCTCTCCAAATCTAAGATTTTTTTCTTTAATAACAATATTGCTATTCAGAAAAATATCTCCAGGATTCTAGGCTTTCAAAGGGATGTCCTTCCCTCCAAATATTTGGGAATTCCTCTTATTGATAAACCTTTGTAGAAGGGAATCTGGGAGCTGGTGATTAATAAGATGAATGATAAAATGAGGAAATGGACCTTTAGATCTTTAAACTTGGCTGGTTGGTTAGTGCTTACAAAAGTTGTTCTCCAATCAATTCCAGTCTTCATTCTATCAGCACTTCTAGATCCTAAAGGATTTTTGCAACACTTTAGAACCATTCAAAGAGACTTTCTTCGGGGTAAGGGGGAGGAAAAAAAGAAATGGGCCTTGGTAGCCTGGGAGAAGATCTGCAAACCTAAAAAATATGGGGGTCTTGGACTAGACGATCCAGAAGCACTGAGTAAAGTTTTAGGGGCGAAATTATGGTGGCACTGGGGTAAAGAACCAGAGGCACAATGGGCTAGAATCTGGAAACAAAAATATGCCAACAATTGGCAAGATAATGATCTAATAAGGATGTCTAGCATAATTAAGGGTTCACACATATGGAATAAGGCCCGGGGAAATAGAGGATTAGTACAAAAAATAACTTCTGGGAAATTAGAGATGGTGATCTTGCTTTGTTTTGGGAGAACGAATGGAAACAAGAACCTACACTGTTAAATGAGAACCTTTGGGACCTCAAGGAAGAAACAAATACCAATAGGTTATTTAAGGTAAAAGACTTTTGGGATCAAACCATTAGTGAAACAAAATGGAGAACCTGGAAGAAGATGGATTAGAGGGAGGATAGCCCACTAAAAGCCAAAGTTGAGGCACTTCTAACAATGTTGGAACAAAGGAAAATATCAGTGACAGGGCGATATGACAAACTTAGATGGGGCAAAAATTCTGCAGGCACCTTCAATCTCAAGGAGGCAAAACATATACTCCTTGAGCTGGATTCCAATGAACCGGATAAGGTTTGGCAGAACATATGGAGACATCAAGGATGGATGAAGATTAAACTCCTCATGTGGTTGTGCAGCATAGAAAAATTCTAACTTGGGATAACATTAGGAAGAGGGATGTTATGGGCCCTTCCAGATGCTAGCTATGTGAAGCCCAAGAGGAAACAATGGAGCACCTTCTCAATAATTGTATTTTCACCTCTTGGTTGTGGGGTACATTTGCCACTATCTTCCAGCAGACAGACAGGGATGAATGATGCATTATTAATACCCTAATCAATTGGAGACGCAACTTCTATTATTTTGAACTTCTAGGCTTAGCCTGGGATTTAACGCCAAGTTTTATAATTTGGACTGTCTGGAAAGAAAGGAACAAAAAAATATTTAAGAATGAAAAGAGTTCCTCCCAACGCCTTCCCGAGAAAATCTTAAGACAATTTAAGGAGACGGTAAGCACCATAGTGTGAACTTTACCTAAGAATCCACCTTCAGAAGCTGAGTCATAGATACTTCTTAAGTTAGGTATGCAAGGGCTTATTCGACAGGGATTGGACATGAAGGTTTTGAAGATGGATTCTAAACAGGATCATTGGCATCCTCCCCCTCAGGGTTTTTGAAATTCAACATTGATCGGGCTTCCAAAGATAACTCGGGTATTGCTGGCTATGGTCGGGTGCTAAGGGATGAAAATGGCAGTCTCCTTTTCATTTTCCATTGCCATTTGGGAAGAGCCACTAACAATATGGCAGAATTAATGGCTCTTGAGCAATGTTTAGAATTTCTGAAGCAGGATAATCTGCAGAATGTTATTGTAGAAGCTAACTCTGAGTTAATCATAAACTCGGTCAAAAGAATCAGCTATGGCACAAAGCTGGAAAAAGTCTCTAAACAATGTAGATTTCTCCAGGTCTTTCAGAGAATTCAGCTTCATCTCTGGGGATTACGAACTGTGAGTTTTAACCACGTGAGAATAATAGCTAACAAATTAGCGGACATCTTCACAAATCAAGGAGTACTCAGTACTGAAAGAAGGGTTGAGCTGAGGTGGCCTTAGATTCCTTTGAATAGATTAAAGATACAATGTCAAGACAAAGCAAATGAGGATATAATGGTGTTTCGAAACAAAGACACAAGTGCGATGTCAAGTTGATTTGGTTTCTTCATGCAGTATTTTCTTCGAAGTAAGATCATTTTGGGGATGCAGGTTACTGTCGGCCTCCCCAACCCTCAACAGTATGATCACAAAAGTTTCGGATGGGAGTTGCTAGGTAGATGCAGGTCCACAAATGGTCGGACGACTAGTTGGATTTTCATAATGCACGGGTTCTTTCGACCGCGGAGACGGGCTGTTGAAAGGGGTTAGATTTCCAGCTTTCTCGGCATCCTGAATACTCCCGTTTTCCTTTTGAGGGATTCAATACCACTCGGGAGGTGGTTTGGCATCCATCGTACGCCCTTCATGTAGGAAGTGGTTTTGTGGAGTTGGGAGTGATTCCACTGACCAAGCAACACGTGGCATTGTATGGAGAAGGAATACCACCCTCATCGCACACTATTCTTCGTTGGGTTAGGCCCGTGCGATATGATCCTCGGTCGTCGGATCATGCAGGACAGATCTACGGTCTGGAACAAGCGAGTTAGATTGTGTGTCTAGGTTGGATATCGTGTAAGTAACCGACCGGTTGCTTGGCAGTGCGATATGATCCTACACTGTAGGATCTAGCATGGAGGATCGACGGTCAAGGAAAATGGCGCGGATCAAGGAAAAGTATCTTCCAGGAAGGTTATGTGTCTTGATGGAAATCGGTGGCTTTCGCATGCCCCACATGCTTGAGGGTTATCCCCCCTTCCAGACCCGATTTCCATTTAGCAGTTTCCATATTTCATTACTGGGTATGACTCCAAATTTTAATGTTTGAATTGTTTTCATTTTGTGCAATTTGTAGTTTTTTGGACTTTGTAGTTTAAGATTTTTTCCAGGGGCCATAGGCTATAAGCGAATGCTTTTTCTGTGGCCCACAGTTCCTTTGGGAATGGTGTATATTATGTAAGTTTTTTTTAGTTTTAATGAAATAGAAGGTATGACTCTTGCTTCACCAAAAAAAAAAAAATGAGAGATCTTTACATCCTCTTAGATTCATGAAATGCACACCATAAATTTGGAAACACGTTATCATAGATGCATTCCACGTAGTTCAAATTTGTGAAGGGAATCTCATGTTCTTAGAGATGAAGTAAATGTTAGAAGAGATTTTACTCATCGAAATGGTTTTCAACATGGTTTGGAAAGTAGAGATCATATTCGTTTTGATGAAAACATGATTGCAGTGCATAAAAGGTTTCGAGAAAAGATAGATAGCTTGTTAGTTGTCCAGATGTGCCGCATTTGCCAAGAATCATATCCCGAAATCCTTGTTGTCAGACATTCTAAAGGACCTCTTTGCAAATGATGTAAGAGTGAAAGAGGAGCCCATTGTTTTTGTTGGTATAATAACATGGATCCTAGTGAGCAACCTCATATTTTAAGAATTCTTACTCAAGTTGAAGAAATGCTAATAGCATGGACGAATCCCATTTTACAAGTGGCACATGCTCGAGGTGGGAAATATAACTATAGTGGTCATACAATTAACTTTCCTGAAGATATTTCTACAATTGTATGAAGCCTTCCCCGATGTGTTGAAGATACGAACTTTCTAATTGTGAGGAGATATGGCACTGAGTCTAAATATTATGAATGTTATGTCAAAAGATCTCGAGTGATGGATGCATTGCTTTTCAAAATCCAACGTGATCAATACTATCGAGATGTTGTAATTGATTATGATTCATTGGATTCTCTACCTGAAAGTTCAATAGATGTCTCCTCCAGGCTTAAATTTGTTGATTGTCATATTGAAGAATATGAGGTCAATGAAACCAATAATGAAGAGTTTCATGCTGAGAATTTTCCCTCTCATCCTTCTTCCTTTGTTGCTTTCCTACCAAATGAACACAAAGAAGTGGAAGAAATTAGAGCATTTCTTGATAATGTTCATTCTTTACATGTCCAAAACATGGATTGGCCCACTCTTAGAACCTCTCTGTGAATGAATATAATATAGAGGGGTTGTTCGATATGGCATTCCCAACATTGTTCCCCACTGGTGATGCTGATTGGTTGCAACCACGTCTTTGTAGTGTTGAAGTCCATGAGTACGCATTGCATCTTCTTAGGTAATATGATCAGAGATTTGGAAGCCATCCTCAGTTTCAATATTACTTATTAAACATGATAATGTGGCATCAGAGCCAAGCATCTGCTACAGTTTTTGCAAAGAAACATTTACATGATAACTCACCTACAACAGTTGAGGAGTTGCATCACCAACTATCTGATTTACTAGATAATAAGTTGGTTGAGCATCTTATGTGGTTTGATTCTTCTCGGAGAGGTACAAGGGCATACTAGACTAAGTGTCGATCTGAATTGACGAACATGATTACCTAGTTAGGATGTCCACCTTTATTTTTTACTTTGAGTGCAACTGACACAAAGTGGCCAGAGTTGCATAACCTCATGCCCATGCATTCACATTCTCATTCTTCAAATGAGCACGTATGAAAATTGAGAGTGTTATCCAGTACCCTCATATTGTTGTAGCATTTATGCACCACAGATTCAATATTTTTCGAGAGGAAGTTATCCAAAAATACCTTAAAGCTAAAGACTTTTGGTACAGTTTTGTGTTGAATTTTTCTTCTATACCTTTTCAACTTTTATTGTGGTTCTATTTATGTTGTTTGAAGTAACTATATGTTCATTTATTTCATATATGAGTGGCAACAGAGACGTTCAATACATATCCATGGTTTCCTATGGTTAGAAGGTGCTCCTGACATGGAAATACTTGATTGGTCAAATAGTTTTGATGTACAACTTGCAAAGATGTTCTTCAACAAATATGTAACTACATGGAATCCGCGTGAGATCCATCGTCGCAACATAATGGTTCCATGAGGCCTCAATGATGACCCTTGTCTATTGAATACTGGTCAGGTTTTCTCTTGTGATCCTCATAGTGATTACAAATAATTGTTAAACCGTGTCCAAAGGCACACAAAGTGTATTGTGGGTCCTTGTTTGCGCAAAAAGGGCGCTATTCCAACATGTCGGTAAAATGCTCCATGGGATCTTTGTGGTGAATCAAGATTGTTCATAGATGATCAGTGAAGAAAAAAATATGAGCCAACAAGAAATGATGACAGGCTTAATGTACATAGTATTAACCTTCTAACAATGTGGTGTGCAAATGTTGATTGCCAGCCAGTGCTTTCTCGCTATGTTGTGTTGAAATGCATTGCTAAGTATGCATTGAAAGCAAAAAAAGGTCTAAAAGTTATCATGATATGTTAACCAGAATTTCAAATTCTATTGGCGTTGAGGATCCTGCTTTATGTGCATATAGAAAGTTTCTTACAAAAACGATTGTTGACTGTGACATTGGAGCACAGGAAACATGCCATATGTTGCTTAAGCTGCCTCTTGTTGTTTGTAGTCGGAAATTTGTTTCCTTAAATGTTGGAAGAAATGTTTTTAGGAAAATATCAAGGGATGGCTTGCAATGTTCATCTGAGAATACTTTCGTTCAACATTATCAGAAGAGACCTTTTTTCCTTGAACATCTATCTTTCATAGAAACAACAAGATCTTGGACATTTGATAGCAACTGTAAGTAAGATCAATGGAAGGCTAGAGATGTTCATGCTATTGTTCGGGTTTGGCCACGGTTTTATTCTATTCTCGGTGAGGCTTAAGAGGAATTTGAAACCTTTTGCTGGTCATAATTGCTATTGTACAAGCCATTTCGTGACATTTCTACAGAAATTGGCCTTTCAGCTGAAGTTACTATTGAAATTTTGAGGAATTTTCGATATCGAGCATGGCATGTTGATCGATAGCCATAAATTATAGATAATATTGAATATGAAGAAGATGGTGATTTTTCTAACCACGAAATGAATGTTGAAGATGATTTTCAAGAATGGTAGATTTTCTCTCGTTTGGTTCCACCAAACGATGTGAATGTTTCTGATCTTCACACCCTTGGTCAAAGGGACTTATATATCCTTTGACTAGGAAAGTACAACTATTTCTGATGATGTTGCAGAGGAATTGCAATATCAACGGGTTATATTGTTGATGTTGCAAACAGAACATTTTCATCTCCAAGTTATTTGTCAGAAAAACAACGACTTTCTTTTGAGATAGTGTTAAGGCACTTTGTTGAATATGAAACTCGTGAAGTTATTCTTATGATTATTCAGGGCACTATGAGCACTGGGAAGTCTTTTCTTATCCATTTTATTTTTGAAGCTCTTTTTAATTCGTCAAGTGATGGAAGAAGCCCTTTGCTTCTTCTTGCACCAATAGGAATAGCTACTTTCAATATACATGCAAAAACAATACAGTCGGCTCTAAAAATCCCAATTAAATATATGCAACCACTATAGGGGTAGTCACTTGTAGTATTCCAAGGATAAATGCGACATCTTAGATATATATTGATTGATGAAATGAGCTTTCTAGGATCAAGGTTGTTTATGCAGATAGATGCTCGGTTACAAGAAACCTTTTTAGAGAAAAAGAATTGTCCTTTTGGTGGGAGATCCATCATCCTTGTGGGTGACCTTGGCCAACTACCTCCTGCAAGAGATAAGCCTTTGCATGCAAGTAATATAAAAGGGAAAGTCTTGTGGAGCAAATTCAACATTGTTGTCACTCATGAAACAATCTTTTGCCACCAAGGGAATAATCAGAAACAATCTTGTTTTCGTAGAGTCGTCAATAACATAATAAATGTATAACCTATTCTTGAAGATTGGGACTTTCTTATGTCTCGGGCTAATATGAGGTTGCGTCCTACAGAAAGAGATTTATTTAATGCAACAGTTCACATGTTTCCAACAAATAATTTGGTGTCCTTGCATAATAGGCATATGTTAAAATCATTAAATTCTCCAATTGCACGATGTGTTGCTAAATATTCAAGGTCTTCAGAAATCGGTGGTGTTGATGATGATCAATTGGACCGTGAAGTTTTGTTGTGTCGTGGTCAGCGTGTTATGTTGACATGTAATTTATGGGTTGAAGCTGGCTTGGTGAATGGTGCACTTGGTTTTGTTATGGATATATTCTATGCACCTACCTCTAATCCACCTGCGCTTCCAATGTTCACAACTGTTGTTTTTGATAAGTATGTTGGTGTTTCATTTGATGCAAGCAATCCAAACATTGTCCCTATCACCCTAGTGATAAGAGGAAATCGAAAACAAATTCCTTTGAAGATGGCATGGGCTCTTACAATCCACAAGTCACAGGGATTGACTTTAGAACAAGCATCAATTGATATCGGGAATAAAGTGCAGCAAGGCCTTACCTTCACAACCATATGAAGAGTGAAGTCAATAGATGGTTTATGCATTGCACCGCCTTTTACATTCCAGCATTATGCCAAGATGAAAGATAGCACATATGTTACAATTAGGAATAAGGAAGAGGAGCGATTGAAGTCAGTATCACTATGGAAATACAACTAATAACATCGTGGCCTTCTTTATAGTTTTGAACTTCAATATTGTAGTGGATTATTTGATGTAGACAAAACAAAAAATATATGTTAAGGCTCAATGTGCTTTTTGTGGTTGCAATGTTGGTTAAATTGTGATTATTTTAAACACTAGTGTTGTTTTTATGTGCAAAATTGTATATCTTTGGTCTTAGAGTGTCTTATTATGCTGTTCTTCTTTAAATCCAATGTGTCCAATTTAGATGTGTTATTTTCATTTATGTTGCTTTTCTCCAATGGGAGTGTTACTATTTTATATGTTTCTCTTGCATTTTTTATTGTTGTGGTCTTCTGTGTGGATTCCTTCGCTTTGTCCACCGGGATCCATAAATGAAAATATTGTTTACATTTATACTATTGTTGTTGCGATTTCAAGTTCTAGGTGTTTATATCAATATTCTTGATATTTATAGTATTGGTACATTCATGTATTGATATCAATGTATTTATGGTCTGAATTCTATTTACTGTTTACAACGTAGTGATATAAATGTGATATTATTAATGTAGTCATGGTTTATCATTATCGCATTCATCAAAATATATATATCACTGACATATATCCTTTGAAATATAACAATTTTGAATGTTCAGAAATGATATGATAACGAATTATTTAAGAAACAATACATATATCAACAATAGAAATTCTTAAATAAGTGTTCATTCACATAAGAAAATTAGACCAAAACAATGATAGAAGTACCACATGCATTTGAATCCTTCCGATGTGGACAACACTTCGATTCCACTTTCCTATTTGAGAAAAACCTCCAGAAGATGCAAAGTGCATGTCTTGAAAAGGCTTCTCAGTTTGCAATGTGGTTCTTATATTGGTTTTGGTTTAGATCACTATCGAACTAATCTATTCTGACTCTTCTGTAGAAAATATTAATATTGGCACAAGCATCTTAAACAACAGAGTAACATTTAGTTCATTTTCAAGAACATGAGATTCGCTTCGCAAATTTGAAGCATGTGGAACGGGTCTATGACAATGTATTTATCCTACAACTAGAAAATATATAAATATTCTTATATAAGCCGGGTGATTTATAAGCAATGCGATATTTGATTATTCCTAAAAGAGAAATAAGCATATAGATGGCTTACTTATCAAATAGATATATGCATTCATATAAATGGTTATTTTTCTTATAAAAAACATTATCACATTCATTATATATATATATATATATATATATATATATATCCTCTGAAATATAACAATTCTCAATCTTCAGAAATGATATGATGGAGAATTATTTGAGAAAAAAAAACATATATCAACAATAACAATTTTTAAACAAGTGTTCATTCACATAAGGAAATAAGAGAAAAAGAGTGATAGAAGTACTGCATGCATTTGAATCCTTCCGGTGTGAACAATACTTTGATTCCACTTTGCTATTTGAGAAAAACCTCTAGAAGATGCAAAATTGCAAGTCTTGAAAAAGCTTCTTGATAAAAAATGTGAAACCTTGATGCACTTTCTGATAAAAAAAAAATATTTAGAAGTAAAGCATATAGATGGCTTACTTATCAAATAGAAAGATGCATTCATATAATGGTTACCTTGTTTAAGAAATTAAACAAAGTAGTTATAAAAACATTGTCGCATTCATCAAATATATATATATATATATATATATATATATATAATATATAATATATATATATATTATATATATATATATATATATATATATATCACTGACATATATCCTCTTAAATATAACAATTCTCAATCTTCAGAAATGATATGATAAAGCACTATTTGAGAAAAAATACATATATCAACAATAGCAATTTTTGAACAAGTGTTCATTCACATAAGGAAATAAGACAAAAACAGTGATAGAGTAGTGCATGCATTTGAATCCTTTCGGTGTGAACAACACTTCCATTCCACTTTGCTATAAAGCTTCTTGATAAAAATGTGTAACCTTGATGCAGTTTTGATAAAAAAAATATTTAGAAGTACAGTAGTGCAACTTCCCAAGTCAAAATTTTATACAAATTGAGGACCCTTTCTAAATACAAGAAAGGGTCTTAAATAATAAAAATAAAAACTACTATCAACAAAAATCACTATAAGGTGTTCAAACTATGACATAAAAATATGGGATTTGGTATAAAATTAGCAGTGCGACGGCGATTGACCTAATTCATTGAATCAATCTCTTCTCTTGTGCTTGCAGCTCATAGATTGCTAGCATTGGCTGGATTTCCGGACGCTAGCTCATCCTAGAATGTAGTTGGGCTGTGTAGGTGGCATCAGAGAGTTTGGGAACCATGCAGTTGACTGTGTCAGACAGGCATTTCATGGCCATCTAATGGCTATGAGGCTTGACTAGAAGAAACCAGAATGCATCCCATGTCAAGTTTTGAACTTCTCCGATCTGTTTTTCTCTACTTGCCAGCTCCTGTCTCCATTGATGTTCCAATTCCTTTGCTTTTGGGAGTTTGCCTGGAGAGCAATCGGAAATCAAATTAGCCATATATAAACTGTTATTTACTAATTCAATTTCAGCATTCATTGTAGCTCTAGCTCTAGAAGTTGCCCTTTCAGCTTTCAATTAGATGAGATTCCCATTCCGAAAATGGGATTTCCTTGTGAGATTCTTGTATTTATGGTAGAATTGCAACCATTCCTTCCTTTGAATTTTTCCAAGAGAGAAATTTTGTTATTGTTTGTTATGAAACCAGCTCACAAAAAGATAGAAAAGAGAGATCAACACCTTAGAATTCAGCCTCTTCGAGGGGGAAACCTCCTTTACATTACAAAAATGAACAATTCTTGGATGATTCAAA
>APFE031736786.1:88555-111020 GCA_000404065.3 Pinus taeda
AAGTCATGGCCGCGGCCACTGTCGTTACCGTGAGTCAGTTTTGTCTATGTCTTTTTCCGTTTTAGAGTCTGTAATGCTTTACTCTGTCCTGGCTTCTAGCATAAGCGTCTGTAATGTCTATGTCTGGATTTAGGTCGGTCTTGTTATGTAATTTCAGTGTCGATATGAACCTTAGCAGAAGTGTAAGAGTCTGTAAATTCCTCCCTTGCTACAGCAAGGAGAGGATGAGTCAGTTTTTTGCAGTTTTGAACACTGTCATAGCTCTTGTTTGGGGACAACGGATAGCTCTTCGGGCTCAGTCTCAGTTTCACTGTCATCATGTTCAGGTTGCCGACCCTTGGCGGCAAATGTAACCCTCTGTACCTTTTTGTATTATAATAGAATAGTCCAATTTACACAAAAAAAAATATAATGTTATTATAATATTAAATAAAATATTATTATTGAAAATAAATTATATTATTTTTAAAGAATATATTATTAAGTTATTTAAATAATTAAAAATAATATAAATTATTATGAGCTATTCTTATTAATAATTAATATTCTTATTATTAATTAATATATATTAGAGTTATATAATTATTATAATCTAATATAAATTTATACATTAATGTATATAAACAATCATGTTGTTAATATTTATATAGTTATTAATCATCCTAATATCCATAATAATTATTAATGTGGTTGATATATATGCTTGATATATGTCTATAGGCTTATATCAACCATATTTAATTTGGTAAATATGGCTGTGCTAGTATTTAAATATCATAAATGATTACACATCTCCAAATTCTAATATTAATATTATTTCAAATACATATGCATATGGAATACAAAAGAAATTAATACAGAAAAAATCAGATAAAATTAGATATCTTTTAAACTAAAAGTAAAAAAATAATTTAATTAATCACAAATTAAATTAAATATATATATTGATTTACTTACCTAATTTTTTTATATAAAAATAAATGTGAAATTATTTTTCAACTTTCTTGAAATATTGTAAAATTGTATTATTAATCAAAGAACATCTCCCTATATTAACAAAAATAAATAAACAAATGAATGTGAAATAACATTACAGGCTCTTTGTTTAATTCTGCCTTTGGGTCGCCCCTAATTGGATTGTAGCCTTGGTTCGGTACCAGTGAGCATGAATAATTCGTTAAACACGAGGTGGCTTTCCATCATACCCCATCGATGTTGCCGCCACGTAGAGGCAGACGTAGCTAACATGAAGGCGTTATACCATGCATATGATCTCACGAAATTGAAGTAAAAAGCCGAATGGTGGTTTCCATTCTGAAACTGATGGCTCTTTTTATCTCTACACACTATGATGAGCAAAAAATTCTAGTCATCTCTCCGATAGTGGCATGTTTTGTATTTTCTTGAGGCTTTTTAAGTAGAATGCTCGGCAACAACGAATGGTACGTGTTCTTAAGGAACGGTACTAGGAGTTTCCGAAAATTCTACCAATAGCAATTCATCCAACCCCTATACGCTTGCGTGTTCATCCTTTCCTTGTTAAAAGAAATCAGTGAGAATCTAGGGTGCCCTAAATGTGCTCGAAGATACTTTAATGCCCGCCAAAAATTATTTATTTGAAAAAATGAGCTAGTGAATCCCACAAGGCTGAGCAAGACTAGTCCTAGTAGTAAATGAAAGTCGACGCAGAGATATTTCTCTCATGCAACAGTCGGGAGATTAATTCACACCGTGATTTGCGCAACTAATACAAAGTTAAAATTCAAACTTTATGCAAAGCAGAACCATTTTAAAAAATAATGGTTGCACTCTAAAAATGGAACGTGAAATTTCCGGTCACAACAAAATATATTTTAGATTGTGATTTCAAAACACATGAAAATACATTCGTATTAGAAATAGAAACAACGCCGTCAACGAGATAAATTAGGAATTTAACAGAGATTTAGCTTTCTTTGTTTCCTGCACAGTAAGGCACAGTAACAGGTTGTTTTACGCCCCCACCAAACTAAAATCCGCTCCCGATTTTCTCTCTACCCTACATCTGCTACTAAACATAAGACTCCTACATTTTGTATATATAAACATACCATTATCAGACTTACATCTGCTACTGAACAAAACTCTTCTATATTTTGTATATATAAACGTACACTTTTTAATATATTAATACATGACAAACTCGAAGTATCAAAACGGATTAGCGATTCTATAAAAAAAAAAAAAATTAGTTTTCTATGTTGCAGAGCACATATAACAGTTGTGGATGGACCATACGATTTTACCAACCTTGCATTAAATGTTTTTTTTTTTAATTATATGATGTGTTTCTGGAATAAGAAGGTTGTACTCGGGCTAAGAACTTCATTTAATCCATGTCTTTCAACTTGCAAGTGTTTATGGAAAAAGAAGTTTGTGATTAATCCATGTTCTTCAACTTGCAAACAAAATCAGGAAACTGTAATAAAGATCTACTTGCTTGATTTACTCGTCTACCACAAGTATGGTTATTGTCAATTTATTTAATGTGGTGGTTGGGAGTAATTTTCCAACATCCCTCTTAATCACAATTATTGCCATTAACAATTCCTAAACAATCTTTGAGATAGACAAAATGTTCATGTGCCAATGACTTTGTGAAGATTTCTGCAAATTGTTCCTGCCACGTCTAGTGCTGCAACACAATTTCACTATTGTTAATCAATTTTCCAATAAAATGATATTTAGTGTCAATGTGTTTGCTCCTCTTATGAAAACCATAATTCTTTTATTGTTGCAACACAGTTTCACTATTGTTAATCAATTTTCTAATAAAATGATATTTAGTATTAATGTCCTTGCTCCTCTTATGAAAAACATAATTCTTTTATAGTGAAATTGCAAAATTGTTGTCACATTAAATAGTTTTTGTTCCCTCTTGTTCCTGCCATAAATACTCAACATTCTTCTCATTTAAACTTTTTGACACATTGTTGCAGTTGCGGTGACATATTCATCTCCTGCCATTGACAATGAGACTGCTTCTTGGAAGACCATGAAATAGCTCCCAAACCCAAATGAAAAACATATTATGATGTGCTCTTTCTATCATTAACACTTCCTATTTAGTCACTGTCAGTGTAACCAAGCAGCCTAAAATCATTTGTTGTGTTGTACAAAATACCATATTCCTTTTTCCCATTGACATACCTTAAAATTGTTTTGGCTACTTACTAATGCATTTCCTTGGGTGTCTCCATGAACCTTGACACCAAGTTTACTACATACATTATATTAGGCCTAGTTGTTGTCAAATACATCAAGTTGCCCACCATGCCCGGTTACAATTGCAGTTAGTGCGGGCTTGTTTTTCAGCATATTAAACCTCTCCAAAATGTCAACTACATACTTTGCTTCACAAATAAAAAATACCATTTTCAGTTTACTTCACTTCTATGCCCAAAAAATACCTTAACATCCCTAGGCCTATCATTTCAAACTCACGTTTCATGACTTCTTTGAAATCAGTAATGAGTAAATCATCAATCCCTATAAAAATCAAATCATCTACATATAAAACAACAATAAGAAGCTTACTACCACTTTCTTTGATGTAGAGAGTAGGTTCGTCATCAAATTTGTCAAAGCCATTTTCCAACAAATAGCATCTATTCTACTATACCATACACGTAGTTGTTGCAGCCCATAAAGATCTTTCTTCAACCTATACACCTTGTCTTCTTGGCCTTCTACCTCATAACCAAGTGGTTGTGCAACATATTCTTCCTCTTTCTTCACTCCATTCAAGAATGTTGACTTCACGTCCATTTGATACACTTTCCATTTATGTTTCTTGATAATTAACAACAATTTCTCGATAATTAACAACAATGTGTGCATTGTCTCCATCCTCGCGACTGGTGCAAACTTCTTCACATAATCTCTTCCATGTTATTGTTTGTATCCTTTAACAACTAGCCTTGATTTATGCCGTTCAATCTTTCCTTCAACATTTCTCTTGGTCTCATAGACCTTTTTAATCACTCCAATGAATTCTTTTCCTTGCAGAAGCTCCATTAACTCCCATGTGTCATTCTTTTCTATTGCTCATATTTCTTCATCCATTGTCGCTACCCATTTTTCTTCTTTGACTACATCCTCAAAATAGATTAGGTCATCTACATGACAAAATAATTCAAATAAGGAATTCAGACCTACGTTGCTATCAACTTCATTTTGCTCATAAATTTCACTTAAACTTCTAAATTTTTGTCATCTTATGCTTGTGGAAGTTGGGTTTGACATATCACTTGATGTTGCACTTGAAGTAGATGATGCTGCATGTATCTGCAATGTACTTGGAGTAGTATTTTATTGACTCCGTGACACAGTCCTATTATTTGTTGATGGTGTCACATATTGACTGCTTTGTTGAGCTTGAATAGAAGTAGGAGTCACCATTGAGGAATTTCTTGTTGTGGTCAATTCCTCTTTATCTTCCTATGGTATGTGTGGTTTTACATTGATTGTCTTCTCCAAACTTCCATCCCATGCTTCCTCTTCTATGAATTGCACATCTTTGTTGATTATGACATTCTTGGTTAAATTATTGTAGAATTTTTATGCCTTGGATTCATCACTATATCGAAAAAATATGGATTTCTTCCCTTTGATGTCCAACTTCTTCTTTAATTCATCCATTACATGTGCATATGCCACACATCCAAACACTCTCATGTCAGTGACACTATGATTTCTTCCACTCCATGCCTCTTCAAGAACCATATTATTAACACTTTTGGTTGGACACCTATTTATGATATATGTTACGCAAGCAACAACTTCAACCCAATAGTCATTTCGAAAGTGCTTTTCCTTCAACATACTCCTTTCCATTTCCATAATGGTCTTATTTTTCCTTTCCACAACACCATTTTTCTAAGGTGTATACCTTGTTGTAAATTTTTTGTGAATTCCATGGTCCTTACAAAAATGTAGGAAGTCATTTGAGATGTATTCGCCACCTCTTTCAGTCCTCAAAACTTTGAAGTATTGTCTAGTTTGCTTCTCAACAAGAGCTTTGTATTCACGGAAGGGATCAAACACTTCATTTTTCTGTGTTAAAAAGTAAACCCATGTCTTCTTCATGTAGTCATCTATGCAAGTCAATATATAATAGTTTCCAACACTTCATTTTTCTGTGTTAAAAAGTAAACCCATGTCTTCTTCATGTAGTCATCTATGCAAGTCAATATATAATAGTTTCCACCAATTGATGGTGTTTGCATTGGTACACATAAATGTGAATGGATAATCTCTAAGGGTGCATTTTCCCTTATTGACATTCATGCTATAAATGATTCTCTATGTTGTTTTCCCAAGGTGCATCCTTCACATAGGTTATCCAATTTTTCTATGAGCGGAAATCCCTTGACCATGCCTTTCCTATGTAGCAAATTCCAACCTCCAAATTTAACATGACCAAATCTCAAATGCCATAACTAGTTTTCATCTTTGACCTATGCTTGAAAGTTTATTTGTGTGATAGTTGCAATTTTTCTTGAGATTAAAAGTTGCACCAAATCTCAAATATCTTGAGAAGAAAATAGAGCCCTCATTGTAATAGCACAATAGAAAATAGGGCTCTCATTGTAATAGCCCAATAATCATAATTGTTTCCATTAAATTGAGATATTTGAGGATTAATTAAACATGTGTTTGATATTGTTATTTCTAAATTAATAACCGTTTGCACCATCTTTAATGCCACTTGATAGTAGAGGCAGATAGATTTCTTTCAGGCAACAATCACGCAGATTAGGGATTAATTCACATGTGATTTGAGTAAATAAGACATAATTAAAAATCAAACTTTATGCACAACAGAACACAGTAAAAAATGGTTACACCATAAAAATCAAAACCTGAAATTTCCAGAAAACATTGCAACAAAATATACTTTAGATTATGATTTCAAAACACAAAAAAAATACATTCACAAGATAAATAAAAGTTGTAGTTTCCTCACTCAGTAAAAGTAGGAATTTAAGGAATTAAAGAGAGATTTACCTATCTCCGTTAACACAAAGTCACCAAAATTGGATCCCCAATTTTATCTCTACATTTCTCAGACTTACCTTTCTACTAAACAAAAGAATTCCACATCTTGTATATATAAGTGCATTTTTAATATACTAATACATAACAAAGTCAAATTAGACTTCTACGTGTTGTATATGTCAAATTAGACTTCTACGTGTTGTATATATAAATGCATTTTTTAATATATTAATACATGACAAAGTCAAAGTATTAAAACACAGTAGGGGCAATTGTACAAAAAATTTTATGATGTGTGGCCAAAATGGAAAGTTTGTACTCCGCTAATAACTTCATTTAATCTAGGTCCTTCAACCTGCAAATAAAATTCACAACTTGCAATGCACAAGTATGGTTGTTCAGTTTCTTTAATAAAGATCTACTTGATTGTGTACCATAAGTATGGTTGTTATCAATTTGTTTAATGAGTAGTTGAGAGTAATTTTCCAAACATAAAAAAAAACTTAATCTCTTCCACATCACTTCATCTCTTTCGCACTGCTGATTCATTCACCTCTTATGTAAAACGGTACGGTTCATCTCACTACTTTTCCATAAACCCATTCATCTAACTAAGAAACCATTCCTCTTTTGTAGACCCAATCATCACACTGTATAGTAAGTTACAATTCTATAATTAATCTCAAGAGAATTGCATTGAACAATGTTTCATTGGCCAAAACAGTTGCATAAAATATGTCTTATCAAAAATAAAATTATAAACAAGGTAATAAATAATTTATCAATGAATTTCTTATAATTATTTAGAATTTTAAATTTATTTCATTTAGAAAAGGTATAGGGTGATTGTTGAAAATATCAATGTGTTTCGTAAATATCTATAATATCCATGGAGGAAATTCGAAATTTACACTTTTTTTTTGTAAGTTTTGGTAGGACTCTCCGATTTTCATGTCCATTACATACACTTTTTTTTTTGTAAGCTTTGGTAGGACTCTTAGATTTTCATGTCCATTACATACCTCAGTGCAGGGGAAGAGTAGCCCAAGATTTGAACCCAAGACTTGCAGTTCGGTGAGACTTCATTTCCACGGCCACTGCCACTTGAACTACCCCATATGGACAAAAATTTACACTTTAATTCTTTAACTCTTTACAAATATTTTTTTAATAAAAAATAACTTATTAATCATGAAAACGGAATAGACCATCTTTTTGCAATATGTCAATAATTAGGAATTCCTAGACTATGGAATGATCAAGAATCTCAAAACAGTGTCATGTTTTACTTTATTCATGAACTCCGTAGTTGATATCCATTTCGAATCTTTTTCCCTCACCCTCTTTCTTTTTTATTAGATATCAGTCACCTTTAAAAAAAAATCCAATTACTTTTGACCATTTCTCTAAAGGTTTATAAAGTTATTCTTCCTTTGTTTAAAAACATTATTACTAAACTTACGTAGTTAGTGTTTATTGGGTCTTCTTAAATTCGCACGTTCAAATTGGTTAGGTGAACGTGACCGGAAATCTGTATAAACTAAGTTTGAATCGTAGGTGAATAATATGTAGATTAAAGATTAGCAAATTGTAATGTTTTATAAAATGATGTAGTTTTCATTAGGATAGTGATTCGGTACTTGGGTATATCTCTCATTCAATTGTTTTTAATGTAATCGTGTGATGGAAAACTTTTATCATGATGTGATTTAAATTAATTATTTTCGATGTAATTTTTATGGTTTTTTTAATTTGCAGTAATAATAAAAAATTATTGTAAAAAATAAGTGTTTAAAGAATTAAAATAATTTTCAATTTAATATGAAAAATGTTAAAATGTCGTATTTTATTTTTCAAATATTTTTATTTGATCAAATTACATTAAAATTAAAATTAAAATTAAATTAAAAAAATATTTTATGTATATTTGATTGGGTCAAATTATACAAAAACCAAAATTAAATGACCTAAAATTAAAATAGCCCACCTCGTAGAATAGGTGGCCATGAGATGTAATATTAAGGGCACTCTTTGATGTGTTTGATGGGATGTAATATTATGGCTGGTGATGGGATGTAATATTAACGCACTTCTTGATGTGTGTGATGGGATGTAATATTAAAGCACTCCCATGTGCAGGTCACTGGTTCAAAATACGGTAAGAGAAAATCCAACCATGTTAAGGGTTGATGTGGCCTAGGATGAGTGTGATATCTTGGTGATTTTGATGGCTCAGATGCTTGGGTTGGAGTTTCTCAACCCAAAATTTAAACTCTATGTAGTCATCTCAAGGCTCTCTCTCTCTCACACACACACACACTATATATATATATATGTGTGTGTGTGTGTGTGTGTGTATGTGTGTATAAATCTTGAGAAGGATCAAATCTCTATGTGTGAAAAATTTTCACTAAAAAAAGTTTGTACTTTGAAATTAAAATAAATTTATCCAAATTAAATAATAATAAGATTGGTTGAAATAAAGATAGGAAAAAATAACATAAGTATAAATTTTCTTAAAAAATGAGAATATTTAAAAAATCACTATTTTCGGGGGTCCAACCTACCTTCTAGCCAAGTTTCTGGCTCTTAAGCTGAAGCCTCTTGTTGGCCGCACTGAGTCCTTCGTGAAGGACTCTGCATCCTTCATCATGGATCTCAAGAATATTAGGCTGGACCCCGAGGACATTCTTGTCAACTTTGATGTGGTCTCCTTGTACATGTGCATTCCTATTAAAGAGGCCATGGAAGTGATATATCGCCTAACAGATCCGGACACCGCGCATCTGGTTGAGGTATGTCTCACTTCCACATTCTTCTGTTTCGAAGGGGAGTTCTTCGAGTAGACCTGTGGTGTTGCCATGGGTTCCCCCCTCTCCCCGATCGTAGCGAATCTTTTTATGGAAGATTTCGAAGCCAAGGCTCTTGCCTCGACCCGTCTCCTTCCGAAGCTGTGGAAAAGATATGTAGATGACACTAATGTCATCTAGCCCCATGGCCACGAGGAGCTGGATCGTTTCCTGGATCACCTCAACAGCCTGTCCTCAGCTATTAAGTTCACCATGGAAAAGGAAGTTAATGGCAGCCTCCCTTTCCTGGATATTCTCATTTCTAGGAAGAAGGACAGCTCTCTCTCCCATGCAGTGTTCCGTAAGAAGACGCACACAGAGCAGTATCTTCACGCTGATTCCCATCATTGCCCTGCTTAGAAGATGGGTGTTCTTAACACCTTGGCTACGCGTGCCCTCAGGATTTCGGATAATGGAAGCCTGGATAGAGAGAGAACCCACCTCCTTGATGTCTTTGTGGATAACGGATATAGTAGGCACCTTGGTCGGAAGGCTTTCCTTACAGCTTCCAAAAAAGCGTTTATTAAGAAAGAGCCTAAGGAGCGTCATCCAGGTGTGCATCTTCCTTATATCGAAGGGACCATGGATAGGATTGCTCGGATCCTTAGAAAGTTTGATATTCCCTCAACCTTCAGGCCCCTCAAAACCATTCGTAATTCCCTTCGGTCCGTGAAGGATCCTATTAACCCCAAAGACATGAAGGGTGTTTATTTGATTCCTTGCTCTTGTCGGACACCCTATATAGGGGAAACAGGGCGCTCCATCCACCAGAGAATTTGTGAGCATGCAGCGGACCTGAGGCATGGAAGAACTAAGTCCTCAGCTTTAGCAGAGCATGCGGACAAGACTAAGCATCATGTCTGCATAGAGGAGGCCAAAGTCATTGCAAGGGTAGATCGATACCATCATCGCAAGTTAAGGGAAGCTATTGAAATTGAGCGAAGACCCATCAATCTCAACAGAGATGATGGTTGGAAGGTAAGTAGAAGTTGGATCCCTGCCCTGTCGTCTTAGGGTTTCTTCCCCCCCGCCCCTCTGGTCATCCTAGGTGCTTTATCTGTGTGTGTTTGGTTTAGTCTTTTCGAGTATATTTTTTGTTGGCATCGTTGTGTTCTTCTCTTTTTATTGGATTCCTCCAGTATCTATTGATGGCCTTTTTTCGTTTTAGGTATTAATCGAATTTATTTTTTCCCTGATATAGGTCCTTTTCCGGTTTTAGTAGTTTATTATTTAATTCATTAGGTTAGTTTGATAAGTATATCTAAATTATGATGTATTATTGGATCTAGTTTAAGTAGTATAATGATAGCTTATATAGATATATAGTATATCCCAAAAAATAAATTTTAATAATTTTTAAATAAAACAATATAATATTAGCTAAGAAGAATATATAATTACTTATATAACTTAAAATTATTTCTTTCTAAAGAAGTAATTCAAGCAATAATAATTTAAAAGTAATTTTTAAATAGCCATTAATATTAAGTTATTCAAGCAAATTAAAATTCTTTTAATATTCGCTCATTTATTTTATTCCTAATATCTCTTATCTCTAGAAATATAATATTATAGGACTAGATTTAATAATATATTTAACCTAAATTATTCTTTCAAAATTATTAATGCAATAGTAAAAAATTTTTAATAACCATTAATTTATTTAAACAAATAAATTTCCTTTAATAATATCAGCTCATATATTAATCATACCTAATTAAAATATTATATTATGAACTTTAAAAAAATAACAATTAGATTAAATTTATCAATATAACCTAATTTATCCTATCTCAAGGAATTAAAATATTATATGATTAAAATAATAATTAGATTAATTTAATTAATTATGACCTAGGTCCAAAGTCAAATATAGCCGTTATGTAGCCGTTGGAGTCTCTGCTCAGTCTATTTAACTTGCTAGGCCAGATCTGTTTCTTCAACTCGTCCTGACGATGAACCACACTGGTTGGTTCGAAACGCTTCGACAATGATCTTTTTGATGTGATTTACACAGAATCTCTTTTTACAATTATGATGGATCACAAAAACCTCAATTCTATAAGCATAATATTTTTTCAAAAATCTACGATAATGATAATATTTAAAAAAAATTAATTCATTGTTAAACCATAATATTTTTTCAAAAATTTTAAATGAAAAATTAATGCAAAAACCAAAAAAATTGTTCCCTCTATTTCTTATAAGTGGTTTTGAAATTAAATAAAATATCTTTAATTTTCGCTTTAGTATTTTTTTTTTTGGGGACAACTTTGCTTTATTTTTTATAAATTGGTTTTTAAATTAAATGAAATTCTTTTAATTTTCGATTCAGTGTTTTCACAACTTTGCTTTAGTATTTTGACAACTTCTACTACTATAATGAACTTTTTTAAATAATATATGAAATGAATAATTTAATAATATATAAAAATATAAAATAGAATAAAACAATTATAATAAGTTTATAAAAAAATTATGATATTCTTTTTATTGTACTAAGAACATTCTCTAACTCAGTATGTATGAGATGTTTTTGTTAAAATAAAAATTCTACATGATTATTTTTTTTTCAATTTTTATTGGGTAGTGAAGGTAAATTTGAAATAAAACTAACCCTATGTTAAAATACAAATTTTAGATTAATAAATTTTTATTAATTTTGATTATGTAGTTAAAGTAAATGTGACTTTTCCTGATGGCAGTGGGCAAACAAATAATAAATGTGCATCGAGACTATCCTTGTTAGGACCTGCGATTCCACCCGAGGTGTGACCGCACTCAGACTTAGCGTGCGAGGATGTGCGAGCACAAATGGAGGAGGGCGAGGTGTTTATATGCGTGGGTGAGCTGGGCGAGCTACCCACGAGTCGACATGGGTGACTTTCGTTGAGGGCGAGTTTAGGTGGGCGGTCCCACGAGTTGGGCGGGCCGACCCAAGCTTTGGGCGAGCTAGGCAAGTTGCGATGAGTCGACTGGGCATTGAAATGAAGGTCGGCCAAGCGTGGCACAACCGTGCATAAGGCATATAAAAACAACGAAGCTGTAGAGCATTTGAACCATCTATCTTCGATCATCACTCAACAAGCTATTTGGACGCAGGGCGAAGGCGGACCAGGAAGTGTGAAGTTGGGCGAGCCGCAGTGTGCAGGGTTGCACGAAAGGCGACCTGGCTGAGGGCATCCGTGTAGGTGTGCACGATGGGTGATCGAGTTGGGCGTCCGAGCAGGCGTACATGACAGGGCGATCGGGTAGGTTTTCTTCTGAATGAATGAACCGAGGTGTTGAACGGGTGACCCGTGTAGGGCGCGTCGTGCATGGAGGTGAGTTGGTCTACATGATGAGGGCGTGCGGATGGGCAGCCGGGTGATGGCGCGCCGTGCACGACGGAATGGTGGAGATGAAGGTTGGAACGAGAGGTCATAGAGTTGGGAAAGCGGTACTATGTGCTGTTTCATATGATTTTGGTGTTTTTCAAGGATTGGAAAGAGGGACTGCGTGTGGGCAAGTATACATGGTTTGGGCGTTTACTGGCCAAACGGAGAGCGAGCCGATTGAAGACATGTGATGAGGTGAACAAAGGGTTGGTGAGTCATGCGGCAACCGTGCGAAGGTGCCGACGAGCTGGGCAACCCAGTTTGCCAAAGTTGGAAATTTGGCTAAGTATAAATTTGGGGTTTCGCAAGGACTTAGCCTATACTTTGTAAAAGTGGAAAAATTGTATAATATATTGATATCGAGCAGACTTATATTACAGGGAGTTGCCCCTCCATTTATACTGTTGTGCATTTATCTTGTATAATGCTGTTGATAATGAATGTGTATGGGTATTCATTGGTATAAAGGAAACATAATAATACTTGGTAACGAAAATAAAATGAAGAGTGGAATGTTAAGGCGTAGTCTACAGTCATAAGTATTGGTGAAAATAAAATGGTTGGTAGCGCCGCACCTCACTATAACCAATTGAAAGACTACCGCAGGTGTAGGAGCGTGACAGTTGGTATCGGAGCTAATATCCGGGTTGATGACAATGGAAGGAGGCACATGTAGGTGAAGGAAGTTGATTTCACATACAGGTGGAACAAGGGCTGGTTCATGGTTGCAAGGAACTTGGTGAAGCTGGTGAATGGTGAAACAAGTTTAGCAGGGGTGAAGCTTAGCGCTTGGGTCAAACTGAACGACAAGGCATGGCAGGTTTGGAAGAATGCGAAGGGAAGCTCTTGCTTACCTTATACAAGTTGAAGCAGATGAAAGAAGAGAATACCCAAATTCGAGAGAAACTTGAAGTCTTGGAAAAGAATGTTGAAGACAAACTTCTTAACCTTGGTTGGACAATGGAGCAAGATGAATTTGCATATTGTGCCAGCAAGGAAGAGGATGTCTTGATGATCGAGGATGTTGCAGACATGACCATGATGGAGGATGAGCTTGAGATTGATCAAGTTGGACCAGGATCGTGCAGTTTGTAGACATGGATGGATGAGGATACTCATATGGAGGAACCTCATGATGATGATGAAGTAAGTATTGATACTTGTGTTTCACTTGAGCATTTGGTAGATGGACCATATGCAGGGAAGAGCAAAGCCAGTTTGCCGATGCAGGGGAGCATCTTACCGTGGATGTTTATGATGAGACCTTGTATGGAGAAGCAGGGGTTGTTGATTGTTGCAGGACTTGTTGCGGTTGTTTGTGACATTATGATAGAAGGTACAAAGGCCCGTGAAAAGGGTGGAACATGATGATCATTGCGGAGGATTGGGCCATGCTTTAGCCACATGGAGAATTGGCTAAGTGCCTGGCATGACTCATGGACAGATTGGAGAGCACACTCTTGAGATACTTGGGTTGACTTCTCGTGGCAAGACCAAGAGCAAGTCTTAGTGGAACCTTCAGTGGGGGAGCTATGATGGAAGAGACTCATGTGATGATGATATGGTTGGGTGACCGAGTTCACTAGACCAGACTTGAAGAGTTGGATGAGGATGACCGATTGTTGTGATGATTCTACTTGGTTGGACTACATGGGCAACTTAGTCATGGACATCAGGTTGGAGACATGGAGCATGGCAGTCTTATGCAGGGAAATTATGCGGGAGCACTTGTAGAGGTGTCACTTATGGGCATCCAATGAGGAGTGCCAAGGCAGGAGTGTTGTACAGGTGGATTTGTTGATGTGACATGGAGATGTTTTGCTTATGAGCCGATAGAGAGATTGTGCACTTTTTTACAACAAGGCCATGGACTTGGATGGAGTTGTGAGCAGACTATGGAGCATTCCTACTACATGGGGAGCTGAGGCATCTTGCATAGACCTTTGGGCCAAGACTTGTATGCTTGTTGACATGTTGGTTGGAGATGACTCATGGAGCTCATGATGACATGAAGTTGTGACTTTTAGGGACTCATATATGGTGGACTTGGAGGATCTTATACATTGAGGAGCTGAGGTTAGAGACTTTGATGTAGGATGGGGTGCATACTTTCAAGTACATGTAGGGGAATGGCTTGAAAGAGTGACTTGATGTGGAGGATCGATATGAGACACTTTGGAGTGATGGAGTTACAACGATGATGATGCCTTGGTGGCAACACTTGGGCATGGGTTGAGCCGAGACTTAACCACTTTTGACACATGGGAGTTTATTGTTCTATGATCATGGGCAGCACATGGATAGATGAGACAGGTATATACATGTTTCTATGGCAGACTTGTGGGATGGCACATACAGATATGATGGAGGTTGCTTCATGGACCTGGATGTGGCACATCGAGAGTCAGAGTTGATGAGATGATATCTTCATATTGAGGAGGCACACATATGGATGATGTTGGGATAGATGTGGCTGATTTCATGTAGCACATTAGTACCAAACATCATGGCCAACATGTTGCATATGAGATGAGGACTACTTCATGGACCTGAGCATGGCTTACACTTATACGAAGATGGATTCTTAATCGAGTTGATGATGTGACGGGATGTTCTGAGAAACAACCGATGATGGCATGAGGATGTGCATTCTCATGGTTTGAGCGTGATAGTTGGACCAATCACCCAACTAGTTCAGACATGGGGGCTTGCAGTGTGCAGAGATGTGTTAGCATTTGTTGGAGTATCATGGCAGCAGATCACATGAGGATGACACATGATGAGGTTGACATGAGATGTTGCAGGAAGCATGTAGCTTGAGATGGAGGGACCAACCTTCCACGATGGGGAGAAACATGTGTAGATTGCGACGAGATGGTCGATGATCATGGATTGAGATGATTTCTGATGTATGACATACCGATGGGGTGTATACCTTGGTATGGTGATCTTGGTGACATATAGTTGCCGGACGAGACATGGTGGAAACAATGGTTGCACATATGTTGCAGACATGATTGCAGTATGTGGAGGAGTTGACATCATGGGTGAGACAGTTGTTGTTGATCTTGGTGGATGGCTACTAGGATGATATGTTGTCAAGGACGACAACGACTTAGGTGGAGGAGGATGTTAGGACCTGCGGTTCCATCCGAGGTGCGACCGTGCTCAGACTTAGTGTGCGAGGATGTGCGATCACAAATGGAGGAGGGCAAGTTGTTTATATGTGTGGGCGAGCTGGGCGAGCTACCCACGAGTCGATACATGTGACTTTCATTGAGGGCGAGTTTAGGTGGGTGGTCCCACAAGTTGGGTGAGCTAACCCAACCTTCGGGTGAGCTAGGCGAGTTGCGATGAGTTGGCTGGGCGTTGAAACAAAGGTTGGCCAAGTGTGGCATGACCGTGCGTAAGGCATATAAAAACAACGAAGGCGTGGAGCATTTGAACCATCAATCTTCAATCATCACTCAACGAGCTACTTGGACGCGGGGCGAAGGCGGAGCAGGAAGTGCGAAGTTGGGCGAGCCGCAGCATGTAGGGTTGCACGATGGGCAACCCGGGTGGGCGCTTGTGCAGGGCTACACGACGGGCGACTCAGGTGAGGGCATCCATTCAGGCGCACACAACGGGTGACCAAATTGGGCGTCTGGGCAGGCGTACACGATAGGGCGACCGGGTAGGGTGTCTGTTGAGCGAACGAGCCGAGGCGCTGAACGGGTGACCCGTGTAGGGCGAGCTGTGCACAGAGGTGAGTTGGTCGACACGCTGAGGGCGTGCGGATGGGTGAACAGGTGAGGGAACATCGTGCACGATGGAACAATGTAGACGAAGGTTGGAACTAGAGGTCGTAGAGTTGGGCAGGCGGTACTATGTGTTGTTTCATATGATTTTGGCGTTTGTCAAGGATTGGCAAGCGGGACTCCGTGTGGGTAGGTATACATGGTTTGGGCATTTTCTGGCCAAACAGAGAGCGAGCCCGGTGAAGACGTGTGACGAGGTGAACGAAGGGTTGGTGAGTCGTACGGCAACCGTGTGAAGGAGCCGACGAGCTGGGCAACTGAGTTTGCCGAAGTTGGAAATTTGGCTAAGTATTAATTTTGGGTTTCCTAAGGACTTAGCCTATACTTTGTAAAAGTGGAAAATTTGTATAATATGTTGATATCGAGCAGACTCATATTGCAGGGTGTTTCCCCTCCCTTTATACTATTGTGCATTTCTCTTGTATAATGTTGTTGATAATGAATGCATATGGGTATTCATTGGTATAAAGGAAACATAATAATACTTGGTAACGAAAATAAAACTAAGTATGGAATGTTAAGGCGTAGTCTACAATCATAAGTATTGGTGAAAAGAAAACGGTTGGTAGTGCCGCACCTCGCTATAAGCGGTTGAAACACTGTCGCAGGTGTAGGGGCGTGACAATCCCCTCACAACATATGACAAACATGCTTGGAGTTAAGTTTGTTTTAAGTCGATGGTACCATTAGGAGTTGAATTCTCGAGAAGCGAGGTCTTGTATTTTAAACGCAGTTATGGTAAAGGGCCAGGTTGTTGGAACCTAGGTGATGAGCGTTATGAGTAAGGAGAGAAGTAAGGTCATCAACGGGAACCATGTGTTGTCGCCTGGGTTTTGGCTCAGTTGGCTAAACATAGTGGCCACACGTCTTCTCTGTCCAAGCCTGGCTCTCGTGACCACCTTTTTCTTTGTTCTAGGTTTATGTTTGTTGAATTCTAATTTTCACCCCTAGTTTTCCCTCTATTGGTTGTGGCCACCTTTTTCTTTTTTCTAGGTTTATGTTTGCTGAATTCTATTTTTCACCCCTAGTTTTCCCTTTGTTGGTCGTGACCACCTTTTTCTTTATTCTAGGTTTATGTTTGTTGAATTCTATTTTTCACCCCTAGTTTTCCCTCTGTTGTTGTTGGCCAGGGGTCTGTTCTCCATGGTTGGGATTTTGGCTAGGTTGGTGAGAGTGAGACTGTGGAAGGTAGTCATTGCAATTGTGAAGGGTATTTATGTTAATGACTCAATTAAGTGTACGACCATCGATACCCTATTTGTAGTTTATTCCTACATTGGATCTAGTGCTCATAGATGAAGAAGGTTCCCTTATGCTTCAGGTTGGCCTTACTGCCCCTGTTTGGATAGGCTTCTTGAGGCTCCATCTTAGCTCAAGTTCATGAATCATTCTTGTTTGGTGGAAATGCCATGCCAACAAGGGTGGCCACACCATAGAGGCGACCATCATATCTTTGCATGTCATCCCACCAACAGTCATAGTTATCCTTCAGGTAATTCAATAGGCGAGGAACGCGAAGGGGAGGTAGCTCATGCTCTGAATCACTCCCCAAGTCACTTGGACACTCTAGCTTCTTTGGAATCCATTACAGATCAAATTCGAGGGAATCAGGAAAACATGGACTTTCTCAGAGAGCACAAGCATGAGGAAAACAATGAATTTGTAACTTACATGAATGATATATAGGTCAACCATAATGAAATTCTTAAGAAAATGGACAATATTCGCCAGATCCAATGATGAACTAATGAACGTCTTCGTGATCTAGAAGCATGAGTTGAACACATCGACTTCCACATGCATGATCTTGCTATATTTCTTGTTGCACCTCTTGTAGTTCCCCGCCAACATCCTCCTTGATATGATGCTGGAAATAATGACTGTATGGGTCTACCTTTAGAAAATTCTAGCTCCCTTGTCAATAAGTTTGGTCAAAATGAGGCTTGGGGAGTTGTAGAGAAACATTTTGTACTGTCTATTTTCACCATCATAGATCCATCTTAAATATGGATCTAACATGAGCCGAGAGGGATCTAATTTCTTCACGTGAAAATATTTTTATGAGCCAATATTATTTTTATGGGCTGTAGAATGAGCCTCTCAGCTCAATCATGAGAATATAATAGAAGAAGTTTGTAGAATGAACCTTTCAGCTCAAACATGAGAATATAATAGAAGAAGTACAATGAGCCTCTTAGCTCAATCATGAGAATATAATAGAAGAAGTTTGACCGACAAAAAAAGAAGAAGAAGTTATGATGAGAATATAATATAATAAGTTTGATCGACAAAAATGAAGAAGAAATTATGATAATCCATGGTATCGCCCATGATATTCATGTGGAATATAATCTATTTAAAGGGGGAAATAAAACTAGCCTAGATCCCATGGTATTGCCCATGATATTCATGTGGAATATAATCTATTTAAATGGGGAAATCAAAGTAGCCTAGATACATCTTAAGATGTAAAATGATTTGATTCCTATGAGCGCTTGGTAGATTCAAAATTAAATTGGATCTAGGCTTGTTTATATACATTTATTTCTAGTAAAAATATACATCAAATTTTACCTTCTTATATTGTAAATTTAAATATGTTACCTCTAAAATTTAAATACAAATATAATAAAATAAGATATAAACTAAAAACATTTCCATTTAAATATGTTTTAGGGAAATATTTTTCTATTTTTCCAGTGGGAATAAATATTTGGACTATATATTTTACCAACCCTGCATTAAATGCTCGTTCCTGCAATATCGTAAATATATGATGTGTTGCCAAAATGAAAATATTTAGACTATATATTTTACCAACCCTGCATTAAATTCTCATTCCTTCTTAAGCATTTTAAATATATGATGTGTTGCCAAAATGAAAAATTTATACTTTCACTCATAACTTCATTTAATCCTACTTTCACTCATAACTTCATTTAATCCTATGTCCTTCAGCTCACAAATAAAATTCACAACCTACAATAAAGATCTGCTTCATTTACTCGTACCACAAGTATGGTTGTTATCAGTTTGTTTAAGGAGTGATTGTGAGTAATTCTCCAACGATTAAAAAAACCTTAATTTCTTCCACATCACTTATCTCTTCGACACTGTTGATCCATTCACCTCTTACGTAAAACGGTACAGTTCATCTCACTGCTTTTCCATAAAACCATTCATCTAACTAAACAACCATTCCTCTCTTTTGCAGACACAATCATCTCACCATAAGGATGTGGTTAGAGGATAGTAAGTTACAATTTTATAAATTAATCTCAAGAGAATGGCATTGAAGAATGTTTCATTGGCCAATATAGTTGTATAAAATATGTCTTATCAAAAGAAAATTATAAAAAAGTAACAGATAATTTATCAATGAATTTCTTATAATTATTTAGAATTTAGAATTTACTTCATTTAGAAAAGGTGTAGGGTGATTGTTGATTTTGTGATATCAATTTGCTTCGCAAATACCTATAAAATCCATAGAGGAAATTTGAAATTTACACTTTGATTCGTTCTCTTTACGAACGAATATATTTTTATAATAGAATATAACCTATTAATCAAGAAAACAGAATAAACCAGTTTTGTGTCAATAATTAGGAATTCCTAGACTATGGAATGATTTAGAATTTCAAAACAGTGTCATGTTTTAGTTTATTCATGAACTTCGTAGTTGATATCCCTTTCGAATATTTTGCCCTTGCCTTTTTGCAGATATCGGTCACATTTAACAAAAAAATCCGATTACTTTTGGCCATTTCGGTAAAGGTTAATAAAGTTATTCTTCATTTGTTTAAAAATATTATTACTAAACTCACGGAGTTAGTCATGCCCTCAAGCCTACGGTAGTCTTCCAACCATGCTAGGCGAGGTGCGGTACTACCAACCGTTTTCTTTTCACCAATACTTACGATTGTAGACTACGCCTTAACTATCCATACTTAGTTTTATTTTCGTTACCAAGTATATTTAATGTGCCCTTATACCAATGAACACCCATACACATTCATTATCAACAACATTATACAAGAGAAATGCACAACAATATAAAGGGAAGGGCAACTCCCTACAATATGATTCTGCCCAATATCAATATATTATACAATCTTCACTTTTACAAAGTATAGACTAAGTCCTTGGGAAACCCCAAATTTATACTTAGCCAAATTTCCAATTTCAGCGAACTCGGTTGCCTAGCTCGTCGGCACCTCTGCACGGTCGTCGCACAACTCACCAACCTGTCGTTCGCCTCGTCGCACATTTTAACCCATCTCGCACTTCAATGGTCATCAAATGCCCAAACCGTGTATACTTGCCCACACGTAGTCCCACTTTCCAACCCTTGGCAACTGCCCAAATCATGTGAAACAGCACGTAGTACCGCCTGCCCAACTCTACGACCTTCGGTTCCAACCTTCATCTCCACCATTCCATCGTGCATGACGTGCCCTCACCCGGCCGCCCGTCCGCGCACCTTCACTGTGTCAACCAACTCTCCTCCATGCACACTTGCACGACGGGTGGGCACTCCCCAAGTCACCAAAAACCCGTGCCAAATCGTTGCACAAAGTCAGGTGTCGTACACCTGTGCACGCTCTTCTCCAACCGGCAGGCGACCCTGCCCGCGCCCTTCACCCAAGACAAAGATGTACGTTCCTCCATGCGGCTTCGCCCAAGAATGGGCGTATCACCAATCCGCGCCCTCCTTCCTTGTTGCGTCACCTTCACCTGTTCTGCACACTTCTTCTTTTGCGATGCGTGATGTTGTGTTGAATGCCAAATGATTCGACACATCACTTGTTTATACCAAGCGTGGGGCAAAGTCCAGGTTTCCCAGCCGACTTGCCCATGCCCACAACTCCATCGCACAAGCCTTTAACCATGAGCTAGCTTTCCCTTCAAATGCCCACACGCAAGGTCGGCCTCCATAAGGCTAACCCCATGCTTCACGCCATATAAATGCTTTCCCTCTCCTTCTACCATGCGCATAATACCATCGCACACTCATGAGGGAGCTCGCACTTCAACCGTAGAACGCAGGTCGTTACATCCTCCTCCACCTGAAATCGTTGTCGTCCCCGACAACATACCATCCTAGCAACCATTTGTTACCAAGATCACCACACCAAGGTATACACCTATCAGTATGTCATACATCGGAAATCATCTCAATCCATGATCATCAACCACCCTGTCACAATCTCCACATGCTGCTTTGCATCGTGGAAGGTTGGTCCCTCCATCTCAAGCTACATGCCCACTGCAAC
This sequence comes from Pinus taeda, assembly GCA_000404065.3. Lineage (NCBI taxonomy): Eukaryota > Viridiplantae > Streptophyta > Pinopsida > Pinales > Pinaceae > Pinus > Pinus taeda. The sequence continues at coordinate 109,897 of APFE031736786.1, forward strand.
ATATCGTGTCGACCTCATCATGTGTCGTCCCTGTGTGAATTGCTGCCATGATACTCCAACACAATGTTAACACATCTCTGCACATTGTTAACCCCCATTTCTGAACTAGTTGGGTAGCTAATCCAACTGTCACGCTCAAACCATGAGAATGCACATCCTCATGCCACCATCAGTGGTTTCTCAAAACATCCTGTCACATCATCAACTCGATCAAGAATCCATCTCCATACAAGTGTAAGCCAAGCTCAGGTCCATGAAGTAGCCCTCATCTCATCTGCAACATGTTGTCCATGATGTTTGGTGTCAATGTGTTGCATGAAATCAGGCACACCTATCCCAACATCATCATCCATATGTGTGCCTCCTCAATATGAACAGACCATCTCATCCAGCTCCAACTCTCGGTGTGCCACATCCAGGTCCATGAAGCAACCTTCATCATATCTGCAATGTGTCATCCCTCAAGTCTGCCACAGAAACAAGTATACACCTGTCTCATCTATCCATGTGCTGCCCATGATCATAGATCAATCAGCTCCCATGTGTCAAAAGGTGGTTGAGTCTCGGCTCAACCTATATCCAAGTGTTGCCACCAAGGCATCATCCTCGTCGTAACACCATCACTCCAAAGTGTCTCATATCGATCCTCCACATCAAGTCATTCCTTCAAGCCATTCCCATGCATGTACTTGAAAGTATGCACCCCATTCTATATCAAAGTCTCTGACCTCAGTTCCTCAATGCATCAGATCCTCCAAGTCCAATATCCAAGTGTTGCCACCAAGGCATCATCCTCGTCGTAACACCATCACTCCAAAGTGTCTCATATCGATCCTCCACATCAAGTCATTCCTTCAAGCCATTCCCATGCATGTACTTGAAAGTATGCACCCCATTCTATATCAAAGTCTCTGACCTCAGTTTCTCAATGCATCAGATCCTCCAAGTCCACCATATATGAACTCCCCAAAAGTCACAACAATCTCATGTCATCATGAGCTCCATAAGCCATCCCCAACCAACATCTCAGCAAGCATACAAGTCTTGACCCAAAGGTCTCTACAAGATGCCTCAGCTCTCGATGTAGTAGGAATGCTCCATAGTCTACTCACAATCCCATCCAA
>APFE031736787.1:0-26108 GCA_000404065.3 Pinus taeda
ACATTAAGGACTTCAGGTGTCTCCATGTTTTATACAAATAATTCTCTGAAATGCCGCTTGAAACAACGAAATTGATGGGAACCAGGTTTAACAGGGTTGGTGTATAGTTAAAGAATCAATGATGGGCTTTTTGGCAAGGGTTTTCAGCAGCAGAAAGACCTCCCTTGTCAGTTTGGGAGTTATGCAAGAGTTCACGGTTGCGCGAACAGGGTAGGTTTTTCACAGGATTTGCAGTCAATTCAAGGTCTCCGATGCTATGTTTTAACTTTAAATGGTCGAATAGGGTAAACCACAGTTGGTTTATCGGTCAATTTTACGACTTAATGGCTTTTATGGTGGTTTTTACAAGAAACTCTGAGAAAAACTAGCTCACAGGAGGACGAGGCTCAAATACCTGTTAGACAATGGCCTGGACCGAACAATGCAGCTGGGTTTGCGTGCTGGGTGCTTTTGAAAATGGTTGCAGGCTGACTGGTGGCGCAGGCGTTGTGAATTGCATGCAGGTAGCTTAACAGTAAATTTCCAAAAAATATGAAAAAATCGTGAAAACTGGCGAAAATATGGCTTTTTTGGCTTTATTGGCGCGCTTTTTGGATGACGTCAGCATGACGTCATCATGGGGGACCGGGTTGGGTGACGTCAGCATGACGTCATCGGGTGACGTGGCGGTCAATGACAGGTGCACGGGGGCGATGAGGTGGTGGCCAGGTGGGTGAATGAGGGACGAGGTGAGCAGATGTGGCGATGACGTGCATGGCAGCGTGGCGCAGACGTAGGCGGGACAGGTGTCGCAATATCGGAACCAGCCCTGTACGATGAACGGATTGTCAGGCGTTGCTCCGATGCAATCAGGGAATGACGCGTGTCCCGGTGTGATGCTGGCCTGACGCAAGCATCTGACAGATATCGGAAGGTATCTGTCAGACACGTAAGGCCTTCCGATATTCATATAGGCCGTGGATCTGGAGGCGGGCGATCGAACGGTCGTCGGGCGCCCAACTTGCACGATCGGTAGCTGCTCCTTTGGTTAACCTGCGGACGTCGGGATTGCTCGAAATGATTGTCCGCCGTAGATCTGGACCGGGCGCCATCTGACGGTCATCGGACAAGTGATCTGCACGGACAATAGAGGCCAGCGGGCGGGTATTAAAAACAATATTTCTTTGTCGTTTAGTGACCGGCGGGCCCCTCCATGTGTTAAATTATTTATCGGGGTTTTCTATGGTTTCTTGTGCAAAAGCCTTTTAATTGGCCAACCTTTAGAACAATTGAAATTTCGGGCTTTATACAGGGTTTGGGCACAAATTTTTCCGAAGGCGGAAACTATAGGGAAAAGGGGTCCGTATGGGTTTTTATTAACGGGAAAGGGTAAACTGACTCCCGACCTTAGGATAAGGCGGGAGGAGGGTTTTTTCATAGTTTTTCCGCCCTTTGTGTGATTTTTATGGGTTTTTTAAAGGTTTTTCAAGGTAGGAATGGAACTCTTGGACTAGGGAACCTGATTTGAGGTGGAGCAAAGGGGAAGCATGGGTTCTTGACCTTGACCAGGTGTCAATTCAATTCCCAGGGAGAGAATATTATGGCTATAGTGCCAAGGAGGTGATATTTATGCATTGTGGGGTTTATACACCATGGTGTTTATAATAATAGGGATAGAGAGGTATAAGGAGCTAAGTAGTTGAGTTAGTTATTAATATGGAGGGAACATATGAGTGAGGGCTAGTTCAACCAAGTTTTCTCTGAAAATAACTTGAAACAGGAGTAGATCAAAATGAAAAGATTTTTGCACAAGAAATGTGGCTTCTTAAATCCATAAGAATGTAAAACATTTGAATTTATTTGCTTTGTGCAACTTGGGGAAAGGGTGTTAGTGATGAGTGATATACAAATGAGAAACAAGGGAGTTAGTCATGCTCCAGAGTGCTGCTCTTGCTGTAGATGTTTCAACACTTTGATTTTGAAAACAAGACCATTTCTGCAACCCCATCTACCTACCCAACTATTTCTCTAGCATTTTTTGTTCCTTCTTGGAGGGTGCATTTGGACTTGCAAACCCTTTTGTATGCCTTTTTCTTTTCATTGGCTTTTTCTCTCATTCCCTATCTAATGCAACCCTTATTCCTTCCAAGGTCCCAGATTAAGCAGTTGGGAACCTTAGTTTCTCTACCTAGCTACTGATCTGCCAAGATTGAATAGTTTGGACAGATTTCATTCTCTATTCTACAACATAAATTGAAAACATGGCATGGTCCAGATTAGACTGTTGGGCCATCCATCAAACTGAGTTCTTATGAAAATTGAGACAGACATTGTCTTCTTAAGGAAATATGGGATCTTTGCATTTATCAAAGCAGAGCATATTTGGACCTTTGATATCCAATCATGAAATATGAAACCTATTGGTATAGGTATCCAACACTAGCAAAGGTGAAACTCAATCTTGTCATGATGGACATGTTTGTTTCTATTTTATGTTTTAACGAGTTTAACGACAATGATAACTTGGTCCTCTTAATTTTTAGAGAGTTTGAAAGGGACAAAATGAAAAATACACAAGTTCTTTTTTGTAGATTTGTCTCTCAAGTCCAAAAAAGCATAAAACAATACAAGAGAGAATGTATTGACCATGTTTAGCCAATGTATTCCTTTTTCATAAATAATCTATCATAGCCTGAGAAAGGGTTAAACTTATACTCAGTAGATGTCATTTCTAATCTATTAATGAGCTGAAAAGGACAAGCGCTCATCAATATTTTCATATTTTTAGAGTCTGAAAAGAGCCTAAAGAGGACTCCAAGGGGGTTCCTTTTTCGTTGTTTAATAGAGCTCAAAAAAGAGATAAAAGCATGCTCTGTGGTCAAAATATTATTCACGATCGTGCACGTCAAATTATATAAGTCAGATGTAAACCTGTTCAAAGTAGCACCAAATGGATTAAACATACCTATTTCATTGTTAAAAGTAGGTAGATACTAAAGTTTACTCATTTAATGATCATGAAATAAACATAAAAACAAGAATTTACCATGTTATTTTCATCATTTGATATTTACCATTCAGTTTGTGCTCTGACCCTGTTTTATCTTAATCTTCATTAACTAACTGTGAGAGATTCTGCGGATCATTTCTCATTCTGTCTGGATGAAGTAGGAGATCTACCGCTCCTCTTTCTTTTCATACCATTCTTTTACTATTTCATGCATGTTTTTAGCGTTTTTAGGGCCCCTGGGGTTTGAATTTTTCACCCTCGGACCAGTGCAGGCTTGCATGTCGAAAACTACGCTGGGGAACAGCCAGATTGAAGAGATGTTGCATTACAACATAGTTTCTCCTTTCCTGGGTTGCGCTAGGTGAGTTTCCAAAACTTGTTTCACCAAAAAGACCCAAAATTTCTTCAGTTTTTTGCATGGAAATGATCCTAACTAAGCTTATGGTTTGATTTTAAGATTTCATCATATCAAAATGTCTATTACTTGGCGAGAAAGAGAGCATGAAAAAAACGACAGGGTTTCCCTAAATGATGGGGTATAGTTGAGGCCCTCAAAAATTGTGGATTTCTCAAATACTTCAAGTTTTCCGGAATGAGGCAACAATTAGAACTATTGCAGTTCCTAGTTCATGCATGGGATCCAGAAGATCAAACATTTCACATAAGAGATAAATTTTTCCCTATTATGATTGATGATGTTTACTTTCTTATAGTGTCTTTGAGACGTGGTGCCCCCATATCTCTTTCAGGTGCTTCTCATGGAGGGGAGTGAGTGAGTGAGTATGTTTGACAATCTTTTCGGCCAGGTATACAACCTAGCAAGGATGGAAAGATAATAATCAAAGATATCCATGATTTTCCTTTGAGAACAATCCTTTTCACAGTCGAAAAGTTGGCAGGCGGTGTGACACTTTATCTGGTGAACAGACCATATGTTCAGTATGCACTTGAGTGTCTTGATCCAACTTTATTCAACTAGTGTGAGGCAGTACTTTCTTCACTGAAAGAAGATCTGACAAAGGTAAAGAGTGGTATGACCAAGAAATTTAGCTATGGATAACTCTTAATTGCTTTTACCTTAGAAAGAACTCCACTGATGTAACCCCAACATGTAACACTAAGTGTAGCTAGTCGTAAAGATCCACAGATGCAGTGATGGGTTGAATTGATGGCTAGACATGCTGGTTAGTCATCGATTACATTTACCACTACATTCTTCATTTGGCTTGATCGAAAACACATTGTCATCGAGGAGCATCCATATTCAGGGATGGATTTTCATGGAGATCCAGAGTTGAGTCTACGAGCGGGCACTCGATGGGATGTTATAGGTAAATTGTTTTTTACTAGAATGTTTTTTGATTTTTAATTTTCTACATGTTTTTGTGTTTTGATGTTCCAAGAATAAACTAAAATCACTCTCATGCATGAAGATGTGGCTAGTGTTTGACGTATGAGGCACCAACAGGGGGCAGGTGGACCAATGCGGGGAAACATTAGGAGAGCAGTGCTCCAGGATTTGGATTTGGTCGAGACCTTGGTAGAGTTGTAGGATCATATGGAGGGATTAACCCTTGGTATTCTGGATGTCTGGATCGAGGAGTTACGTATGAGGCTGAACACCATACTATTTGTGTTCCAGGCCATTGGATGTGGCTCTTATGCATGACAGCTCAGGCTGTGACCTGTTATCATGAGCATCACTAGGTCTACCTGGGATGTTTTTGCATGCATTTTGAGTTTTTAGGTCAGATGACCAAACATGTCTTTGGCACAAATTTATTAAAAAAAATTTAAACATATATCTATTTTTACTTTCAGATTTTTTTTATATATGGTTATATGCAATCCGATTCAACCAATGTTGTGAATTGAAAATTTACTTTTACATATGTCGCAAATGTCAGTTTAACACATAGTTCACTGATGAGTCATTTAATGTGTTAACATTTATGGAAATATGTTGATATTGAATGTACTCAAAATGTCTTTCCAAAACATCAACTCTAAGGAACATACGAAGAATTGTTAGATTTCAGATAGTATAAATGTTTGTTAGTTGTAGTACAATAAGTTGTGAATCTAGCCTAATGGTGATTCAGTGAATGCCAAGTGAAATGGAATCAAAGAGAAGTTTGATCAATGTGCTATACTCGGTGATATTGTTCATCGATCGACTGATAAAAATCCCTTAAAAACTCACTAACTCTCCACTTGGAGTGAAAATGGCCCATGCTACAGAAGATAGGTTTGCATACTACGACAAGCACCATCGGTTCTGACATCTGCAACAAATGTAAAGTGGATTACTTAACCACATAAAAAATTATAAAAGACACACTGACCACACACATTAAATTAAAGTGTATATACAGTGATTTTTACTACACTTTATTATGCATAGTAACATTTGAGATACAACCCATTTTGGGGCTATGACAATGGAATTCCATCATAATCCACTAACTCATTGGCACGTTTTTCCAAAATATGCTTCACAATATAAGGACCCATCCAAAGCAGTTCGAATTTTCCTACTCCTAGTTTATCAGCTTCCTGATCGTAAATCAGAAGCAAGTCTCCTTCTGAGAAAATGCGAGGCTTGACATTTCTGTCATATTACACCTTGATCCATTTTTTATGTGCTTTGTTAGCCAATGCGGCTTCATGATGGGTTTCATCCAGATGGATAAGTTCCAAGAAACAAGATTCCTCTTCATAAGTGTCGGGCAATAGGTCAATCATGAGTTTGAGAGATGAAATTTTGCATTATATTAGCAAGATTGCCTCTAGGCCACACACCAATTGAAAGTGTGTCAATCAAGTTTCATTTCTTACTCAGGTTCAATATTCCCACAAGGCTGAGTACATGATTAAACTCCAATTTCTCGTATGAATTCCTATCATTCTTTTAATCATTTGCTTTAGGACTTTGTTGATGGCCTCAAATTTTCCATTCACTTGCAGGCAATAAGGGGTAGAACTAGCATGTGACAGTCCTAACTAAGTAGTCAACTCAGCCATCATGTGATTACGAAAATGCGACCCATGATCTGTAACTATGGCCTATGGTACACCAAACCGGGCAATCACATGGTTGAAAAAGAAAAGAGCAACCATTTCGCCACTGTTTTTTAATGTTGGCATCACCTTGACCCATTTGGTAAAATAGTTAATGGCAACTATAATGTACCCACGAATCTCGACCGAGGTGGGGTTACATGTTATGAAGTAAATGGCCCATTTTGCGAATGGTCCAACAATGACGAGATGATGCAATGGTGCAAGTGGTAATCTAGCTTTACAGTCATAGATCTGGCATGCATGATAGCTTTGGACAATAATTATGAAACCTTTAAATATACTAGGCCAGAATTAACCAGAAAAGAGAATTCTTTGCACGGTAACATAACCAAATAAGTGTCCATGACAAGCACCTGAATGGAAATCATTTAAAAATTTCTCAGCTTCCTCATGAGTGAGGTACCTTCGTAAGGTTGTATTGATACCACGACAATAAAGAGTGTCGCCTATGATCAAATAAAATTTGGCTTGGTATTGGATACGTTGTTTTTACGGGCAAGAAGTATCTGGCAAGAATGTTTGGGTTTGGAGACAAATCAGTATATCTCATACCATGCGTCAGATGATGAAATTAGGAACAAAGACTCATCTAGAATTGATGGTTTTGATATTGAATCAATGATATTTGAGGGAAGGTTTCAAAGAAGCTCGGCGAAGACTATAGATTTCTTTTATTTGGATTTGATGAATTCCAAATAAAACTCCTACAAAGTGACAATCTATTTTGAGTATTTTCCCCCCAATAATTGACGTGACAAAATATATGTCATAAGGTTGCAATTTGAAATGATAGTGGTCTTCCAGAGTAGGATATAGTGGAGAAATCTCTGTACAGCTTGAACAGCAGCCAGAGCTAACTTTTCGATGTAAGAGTACTTAACTTCTGTGTCATTGAGATTACAACTCAAATAATATATCAGATGTTCAATCCCATTTTCTTCTTGGACTAAAACCATTCCAATAGTCGTATTTGTAGGGGTGAGATACAAGAAGTAGTCATTTTGATAATTCGGGGAATACATTTATGAGGCTCTAATCAAGGTCTCTTTAAGAGCATCAAAGGAAGCTTGCGCAACCTCATCCCAATGGAAGGGTATCCCCTTTTTAATAAATGAGTAAATCCTTTAGCCATTTCAGTATAGTTGGGAATGAACCTCATCAAAAAGTTAGCCTTCCCTTGGAGTCTCTGTAACTGTAGTAGATTGGAAGGTGGAGACAAATCAAGATTGCTTGAACCTTAAGTGGATCAAGTTAAATTCCCTCCTTAGACACTACGAATCCAAGAAAATAACTAGAACCAACACAAAACACACATTTGTGTGGATTGAGTAATATTTTGTAGTGTCAAAATTGTAAAAATATAGCTATCAAATGTTGCAGGTGATTAGACAGCTCTCATGAATGAGAAGGTGAATCATCAAGGTATGGTTGAACAATATGTTTGATGTCATGGAAGGCATAATTCATCACCCTATGAAATGTTTCCCCTACATTCTTCAAACCAAAATTAAGTTTCCTATAAGCAAATAAAACCCATGGACAAATAAGAGCAGTTTCAGATTGGTCCTCTCGGTGTATATTGATCTGATTATAGCCAGAAAAACCATCCATAAGTGAGAATATTTTGCATCCGGCACATTCATAAATAATCTTGTTGATAAAGGGAGTATGATAATTATCTTTTGGACAAGCTTGATTAACATCCCTATAATCGATGCACACTCGTATTGTCCCTTGTTTCCTCATGACAGGAAAAATATTGGAAACACAATCGGTAAGAGCAATAGTGTAAATGAAACCATCATGCAAAAGTTTTTCAACTTCTATTTTAATAGCAACTTTCTTTGGATGAATAGGATGGAGGCATTGTTGCACTCGTTTGACATCAGGATACATTTTGATTTCATGTTCAACTATACTAGAGTCAATTCCTGTCATCTCCTCGTATGACCATGCAAATATATCTCGAAATTCATGAAAAAGAGCATGCCAAATATCAAGTTCTGATGCAGAACAAGATTTGCCAACTTGAATATTTTCTACAATGTTAGCTTTGGTTAAAATATTTATAGAAATAGTTTCTTCAATATTTGATAAGTTTCTCTCGGAATCTATTGTATCTATGAAAACATAATTTGAAAGGAAACCGACAAGTGAAGGGTGATTAAGTTCATTTGAATAATATTCTATGTGATATTGAAGATGGGAAAAATGATGATAGTGATCGATGGTAGCAAGAATTTTATAAACCACTGAACTGGAAGCTAATTAGGAACATAAGTTTTAACCATTCAATGACGACGACACCACTCATGAATATGATCAGAGATATGAGTAATAGATGTTTGTTTAAATTTGGTTAATAGTTCCATTCCAGTCTCATATCTTATGGGTAACTAGATTAAAGACGTGGTAGCTAAGGTAGTGAAGTTATCAAAAGAAGCTTGTGGTAACTCAATGTACTACTTTGCCACCAGAGCAGTAAGCATTCTCTACAAAAGATGAATTCTAATAGAATCATCATTCAAGGAGTTTGATGAACACCATAAAAGAAAGTTCATGACATGGTTGGATAGGTCTTCTCCAAGGTTTCCATTGAATTTAAAAATATCAAAAGGTAATTTATGAGGAATCACTGCCCACCAAGGTGCATAAATAATTGGGTCATTGGTGAGCCGATTTAGATCTAGTAACTCATGTCTCACAACAAAAGGCAATTGTTTATTGAGGTCAGGTTGAGCATATCTAGGGTAAGATAGAATTTCCTGGGTAATGGGCCTTTGAATACTAGCATAAGGCATCTACTGTTGGTAACCTTGATATGGATAAGTTTGTTGAGAAAATCTAGTGTAAGGTTGTTTTTGTTGTGCACCAGGGTAAATTTTTTGTTGTCGAAACCTAACATAGGCTTATTGACCAGGGTTTGGATAAAACTTTTGTTGACCAAACCCAACATCAGCTTGTTTTCCAAGTCTATGTTGAGGTTGGTATTGCTGGAATTGTTGGTATTGATATTGGGGTTGCCGAGGCTATTGAAGAAATTATTGTTGTTGTTGGTACAATAGTTATTGATTTAATAGTTGTTGTTTCCCACCAATGTAAGGTTTACCAGGTTGTGAATACACTAAACCAGTGTAAGTCCAAGTCATTCTAGTAAACAGTAAACTAGTCTGGAATTGTTGGAATCCAGACACAAGTGGTTGTTGTAAAACTACCTAAGAAGGCTAGATTTATATACCTGAAACTTGGAGGTATGAGGGTGAAGGGCTAGCTTACACATGTTGAGATACAAAAATCTGAGCTTCTGACTGTGGCACGGTTATAACAACAGGTGTTGTAGGTATGGACATGATAGATTGCATAGGTTTTGATGGATATACAAGCCTAGGTTGAACAGGCATGGTTGGCTACCAATGATAGATAGTCACTCCAGGCTGACCTAAAGACGATGGCATACCGACATATGGTTGCCCTCCAGAATAAGGAGGATAAGGGGAACATGCATATTATTCTTTGTATGGATGTAGTCCAGTGTTAAGCAGATACACAGGATGGTAATCGGATGAACCAACTTGATGTGAATTTGATGGGTCCAACTATTCAGTACCTGTAAATGGGGAACCAAATAAGATTCCAGTAGAGGACATTGGTGAAGGCCAAGGGCTAGAAGCAACACCTGAGTGGGCTCCTGATAAATATTGGTAAGCCAATGGGATGGATGAAACACCATACAAGTGTGACTCAGGCGTTGTAGTAAACATTGAAGAGGTTGCGACAGAAGATTATATTGTAGTCGTAACAGATGGTACGGTCTGGGATGTTGACTCTACCATAGTCAAATGTCTGAATAAGTTTCGTAATGAATCAACAGGTGTCTGAAAGTAATCAAGATCAAAAGGAGTAGTGAAATGAGGACTATAAGGATATAGATGCATTCGAGTTCTAAAATGGAATGTATTTCTGGGTGATTCTACCTCAGGTTCCTCATCTATTGAAATCAAACCAGGTGGAATATTTTCATCGTCTGGTCCATAATAGATTTCTGGTTGTTGTTGAGGTAAAGAGGAGTTCTCGATAGTTATGGATGTCTGAGGATCTACTAGTCGATATTCTTCCGGTAAGGTAACAAATTTTGATTGTTCCACCTCAAGATCCAAATGTTCTGGAAAAAGAACAAGTTGAGGTTGGGCTTTGTGAACAATTTCTGATTCAAAAGTAAATTCTGATTGAACAGTGATGGGTTTAGGATCCAGTTCTGGTTCAATAGATTTAGGCTCAAAAGTAATTTCTTGTTGAACATCTTCAGATTGAGAATCAACTTGTTGTTGAACAACTTGGGTTACTATCTCACTAGATTTAGTTCTAGTTTCCTCAGGTAATTGTGGAGATTCCACTTCAGTAACAGATGTATCAATATTCATAGGAGTAACTAGGGTTGCAATACTTACTAGTATAGGTCTCTCTAGTAATTCATATGAAGAAACCAATGCTTCTGAAGTACTGGATCCAGTCAAACAAGACCGCTTTGACTGAATAGGTGTATCTTCGGGTGGTAAAGGTAGTTTACTCATTTCTCTCCATGAACAACGGGATAAGGGTTGATTTTCCTCCTCGATTCTTCATTGATTTTATTACAAAATGGAAATAAACAAAAAGGGGTAAGCTAGGCAAAAGGTTTACCAAGCAACTGTGAACTATAGAATACCTCCTGGTGATCCAAGAAGTACGTGCATGCAATCTCCCTAAATGTTGTGTTCGTTGTATCATAGTGTACAAGGTGGCCTAATTGGTTACCTAAGGATGGATAGAAACCTAGTGTTGTACTCCCATATATACCTGAAAGTATGTGGAGGCCCTATCTATATTAGTGTTTTCTAATGTGAAACTACACAGCGAGAGCATTCCCATAAACTTTATGTACTGTAACACAACCCTATATACCCGAAGGTACATGGACGAGCTACGATATACCCATGTACATGGAATGAGGTATCACACTCGGAATGTATCACAGACAGGTTAGCAACAATTGCTATGTTTTATGACACAGGAACATGTCTCTAGCCTAGAACCTATAAATGTTTTGCGTTAGATGATAATGCTCCATTAGATTAGTTGATGTTAATTTTAAGTTGATCTTGATTAAGAATTTTCCTTTCAAGGTTCACCACATTATGTATTTTCAATTCCTAGAATGCAGCTAATATAATAAGCATTCTTTTACATTCAATTTTGACAATGAAAACCTTAGCTAGTAGTGATAGAGTAATCATATTCATGTAATCAAATAACAAAGAACACATCTAATGCGATTTCCATAAGCTATTCATATAAGCACACACAAACCTTTTCAATGCACATTGCAAGTTTATCTTTTCGATTCCCTTAATGTTATGATGAACAAGAAAAGAAACTAATGCACATACAATCAATCAACATTTTTGCGAGAATGAAGACTTTATTACAGTTCTATTTCGAAAGAAGTGAAGACTTTTACGACACTTTCTTTTGAACAAAGATCAATTGATCATAATCTAACTTTTAAAATGAATTGATAGTCATAAAGAAACCATTTAAGAAACACTAAAAAATAAAAGACAAAGTAGGTCTGGCAAAGGAAAAACAAATCAATTTCAAATAAATAAGCATCATTTATCTTTTAGCAAGCAAAAACAGAAGCAAATTTGGCAAAAAATCAACTCAGAGGAGGGATTTTTGTTCTAAGAGGGATCAACACAGCTTTGAATGGGAGACAATGCACTTCAGAGCACTATCCTTAAGCCAGGTGTTCTCTCCAGCACTCTGTCTCTAGAACAAGCCTACGCTGGTGCCAGAGAGGCCATCCTAGGGGCTTACAAGCACAAATTTCACCAAAAAACACTTCAAAAGGCTAAAGGAAACTCAATGGAAGAAGGAAGAGTCTACTAGAGGGTACTAGGATGAAGGTAAACTACCTAGAACGATGATCGTTCCCCAGTATGGTCGTCAATTTGTTATGAGGAATTTGGTATCAACAAATAAATACTAATTCCATAGGTAGGTAGCTATGCCTAGAACAATAGATTTAGAGCGCTTATCCTTCTTCTATAAATGATAAATAAGACAAATAGATCAAAGGACCTACTTGTTCTTTCACTTTCCTTTTCTCTCCTTTGTTTGACTCCCGTCGCTCCTTTTCAAACTTAACTTGCTCTAAAAGTACTTGCAAGCATAAACAAAAGACAGAGAACCAATCAAATCAAAAGACCTATCGAATAGAAGTAAATCGAATAAGGTACATTCACACATATAAACACCATATATCAAGATAAGCATATGAAAAAAGGGTGTAAATTGCTTTATTGAATAGAAGGAAGAATTACAACCATGAAGTCTAATCCATTGTCACTCTTCCAACTTGGGTTCCAACCAACATCACATCAATAGCACAACATTCTAGCAGCATAACACTACTCACTTACAAACTCAATTATCACTTCAATAGTATCTCCTTACAAATTCTCAAAGTCCAGCCCCTAATCACTTACGTGAGTGCTCAATTTATAGGCCAAAGGAGGAGGTTTTTCCATAAATGAGGTTATTAAATGGCCTTCCATACTTAGATTTAGCTTCCATGGAGGAAGGGATGAGAGTATAGGAGGTAACTTAACTCATTCCTCATCCATTTTCGAGCTGAGAGGAGATGATAACTTTGGGAAACTTTTTGATGGTTCTACAAGATGAGAATATTCCTAGAACCCTATATGAATTTCACTGAATCTCACCCAGCGCAGGTCAGAGTGGGCCTAGGTGCTTTGCAGAGCACCCTAACATGGGCCTACCTACACTAAAGCGTACTTAATCCTATTCAAGGTTGCGGTATTCCCTCAAGGAGGCAATTTTGAATGGTTTCAAACCAAAGAACTCTAATGGAAGGAGGCATTCACAAAGGTGACTTGTCTAGGGCATGTAGCAACTGAATTAGGGTCTAATGAGCCCTAATGGTACTAATCTGAATGATGGGAGTGATGTGCCCAAATGGATCTATAACAGGAGGTATTTATGACCATCTGCATGAGAAAATGATGTTGTTCAAGCCCAAATCAGTATACAAGGCTTGTGTATAGGCACAATATCTGGAGAACATAGTCTTGAAGATTGTGAAATCAAGTGGATCGAAGGAGAAGGGGAAACAAGAAGCTTCTAAGGATGGGAAGAAGAATAAAAATGAGGGAAAAGATAAAAATACAATGGACACAACATACGAGTGCAAATATCCTAGCAGCCACTACTACATTAATGGCCATAAAGAGGAAAAACGTTGGAAGTTACATCCAAATGTAAACCCGGAGAACAAGAAGAAAGATAGCACGAAGAAGAATCACATGGCCATTGATTCTAACAACCAAGTTGAAAGCAACTAACACATGGATGAGAATATTGTATGTACATTAGTGAGAAGGACATGAATCTGAGTAGCTTTAATCAATAGGAAGAGGAGGAAATGACCAAACTTGTCCATATAAAGATATAGGTCAAGGATACAAAGATTGATCCTCTATTTGACTCAGGATCTCATGCAAATATCATTGCAGCAGAGTTAGTCAAGAAGGTGGGGTTGGAAGTTCATGATCATCTAAAACCATATCCATTGGGATGGGTAAATAAGGATGCAAAGCTGAAGGTAACAAAACAATGTAAAATTTGATTTGCTATCAGTGCTGATTTTATTGATGAAGTAAATCTAGATGTGGTTCCCCTTGATGTATGTTGGGTCATGTTTGGGAGTCCACGCGTGTTGCAATATTCATGATGAGAGATAATTAGTACAAACTTGTCAAGGGTGGAAAATAATTCATCATTAACACGTAGAAAGGAAAGTGAAAAATTTCGCTGGTAAGTGAAAAACAAGCCAAGAGATTGATAAATTCCAACAAGAAATATGTTTTATTATTTTTAAGAGAAATTCAGTCTAAAGAGGAGTCGATAAGAAGAAAGGTATCCCTCGAGGGATGTACTAAGAAAAATAAACAACAACTGGAGGAGTTGTGACAAGCATTCAAAGATGTGTTTCGAGACTCTAAAGGGTTACGAACTAAGAGAGAAGTGGAGCATGAGATCCAACTATAGCCATACTTCCACCATTACAAAATATTGGGTTGTACATGAAGTATTTTATAGAAGCAAGTGAGGTTAAGAAACAGTTGCAAAAAATGCTAGAATAGGGTGGCATTTGATCGAGTACATCACCATGTGGGTCACCCATCATCATTGTGCCAAATAAGGATGGCACTTCACGATTGCGTATATATTACAGAGTGTTGAAAAAAATCACACTCAAGAATAGATACACCATACCAAAGAAAAATTATTTGTTGGATAAGTTGCAGCAAGTAAAATACTTCATGAAGCTAGACTTGAAGTTTGGATATCGCCAGGTTCGAGTTAAAACAGAAGATACCTGGAAAACCACCTTCAAAACCAGGCAAGGTTTGTATGAGTGGTTAGTCATGTAATTTTTCCTATGTAATGCACGAGCTACATTTATGAGATTAATGAATGATGTACTCTTCCCTTTTATAGATTCATTTTTTTTTGTTTAGTTGGATGATATACTCGTATATGTTACCACCTAGAAGGACATTATTTCACATTTAATGCAGGTGCTGGAAGCATTGAAGAAGCACCAACTACTAGAAAAATTCAAGAAGTGTGACTTTGTGTAGTATTCTTTGTTGTATTTGGGGTATGTGATCAGTGGAGGAGAGTTCAAGATAGATCCTTCTATGATGGAGGCCATCATGAAATGGTTAGTGCCTACTAATGTTTTTGAGTCAAGCGTTTCATTGGGGAAACACAGTACCTAAGCTAATTCATAAACCCATTTTCATCAGTAGTAGCACTGCTCCACCCCATAAAAGCAAGTGGAAAGAGCTTCCAGTGAGGAAAAGGGATGAAAAGGGAACTTGAATAGCTAAAGAAGAAGATCATCCAATCATCGGTTCTAGCATTACCAAAATTTTAGCGACTCTTTGAAGTTAAGAGAGATGCGAGTGGATGTGTTATGGGAGCTATTTTGATGAAGGAAGGAAGGCTTATATGCTATCATTCTGAGGTATTTCATGTGGAAGTGTTTAATTGACCTGCCTACGACAAGGAGATTTATGCGATGGTGCAAGATGTGAAGGAGTGGAAGCACTACATGATGGCAAAAGAGACAATAATTTACATATACCACGAACCATTATAGTACTTGTAGGCCGATAGTAAGGGACAATAGACCAAGCATTACAAGTGCATGTTTTTTTTACAGCATATTCATTTGGTGACCAAATATAAGAAGGGAAGCATAAAAGTGTTAGCCGACATGATTTCAAGTCAACCCACATGAAATTTTATAGCTTTTAGGACTCTTATTCACATGGAGTGTTTCACCCATGATCCATGCATAGAGGGATATTTAGAAGATGGGGACTTCAAGGAGGATTATCACCAGTTGCAGAGTCAAACTAATACCATCTCCAATATGGGTTACTCTATAGGATGGATAATTTATGTGTTCCTAAAGGTGAGTGATTGTGGCTCATCAGAGAGGCTCACACCTCCAAGGTTGCAGGGAATTTTGGTGTAGAGAAGACCGTGGCTAACATGGAAAGGTATGTGTATTGCCCAAAGATACAAGAGAAGGTAGCTAGGTTCATCAGAGGACACATGCTTTGTTGTATCAGTAAACCTGACAATGGAAAAGATGGTCTATGCTATCCCTTACATGTACCTACTCATCCTAGGGAAATCATTTCAATGGACTTTGTGGGAGGTTTACTAACAATCAGGAAGAAACATGAATACCTGCTCATGGTAGTTGATAGGTTCAACAATATGTGTGTTCTCATGCCCTATAAAAGGACCATTAGCGGGAAATAAGCAACAAAATTACTCTTTGGAAAGGTTTGGGTGCACTTTGGGATACCAAGGAGCATCATTTTAGATAAGGATACAATATTCCTCAGTGCATTCTAGACTACATTGCGAGAGAAGATGGACATAAAGTTGAAGAGATCTACAACATTCCATTCATAGATAGATGGGCAGATAGTAGTCAATGGGACTTTCATGAAACTTCTAAGGGGATACAACCAGAAGCATCTAAAGACTTGGGATGAAAATATGGTTTATATACAACATTCTTATAATAGAGAAGTCCACACTTCTACTAGAAAGTCCCCATTTGAGTGTTGCTTTGGATATGTTCCACCTTCACCTTTGGATATTTCATATGGGTAGTAGGGAGGAGTGAGGGAAGATATTACAAGAGATGCTTTAAGGGCTGAAAAATTTATAGAAAAGATCAATCAGATCCATCTATAGGTACAAGACATGCTGCTACATTTAAGAGACAAAGTATCGTTAGAGTTTAACAAGGAGAGGTTGCAAGGGTCTGGTAAGAAAATAAAGGCTTTAAGTTATAGTCCCTTTGAGATAATATAAAATGTGGGTGATAATGCTTACCAAATTCATTCACTACCATATATGCACATTTACTTAGTTGTGAATGTAGATAATCTAGAACTCTATGAGCGTTCCACGCTAAATTGGGAAAAGGAACAAATCCTACCTTCTATGAAGGATTTGCCACCAGATTGTTAGGAAGAGTTGAAAGAAGATATAGTTTTGTAGAAGAGGTCTAGAACTACAAGACAGGGGTAGCATGACATTTGGAATAGTAGGTTGAAGGGACAACATCTAGGCAAAGATAAATGGTACATGAGAAAGGTGGAGGAAACATTTCCTCACCTCATTCTGTAAAGGAATTTGGGTAACAAAATGCTCGTAAAATTGGGAGGTGTGGTCAAGATTGGATCATTATATTACTTTCCATCCATAAGAATGCATTTGGAGTGGAAAAAGTGGAGGACTAAGCTCACAAGACCGTTTTTACCTACGAGACCTAGTTTCGAAAAATGAGGTCCAAAACCTTATGGGATTGTTCTGACACATCAAATGACATTTCTCGGGGCTAAAAATTTACCTCTTTAACATAGAACCATATAATTTGATTCTACACATAGATGTATTTCCAATGGTGCAAGAAGCACGTAAATCGAAGTTCGTATGCAAACATCATGCCACTCAGAAGTTGACCTTCCTGTTTGAACACCTATAGTTTAGGGGGATGCTGCATCATCCCCCACTATTCATGGAAAATGGTCTAGAAATGTTTTTTTTATGTAAAATACTCTAGATGATTCTATATTGTAACTCTATTTAGGAGTTGATGTAGTCAAAATTAACTACTAGTAGGCTTTCAGGCAATGTTATAACCAGGCCACTAAGAGGAAGAGGCATTCCATTTTTTCGAGAGGATTTGTTCCATAGCTAGGAAAAGATATCCAGGAGAGATAGAAGGTTGAGAACGCATAGAGTATTTGTGCACTATAGGAGCTCACATACCATAGGCATTACTTCCTTGTAGTTGCATCCATATTTCTAGACAGAGAAAGAGAGCGAAGATACCTCACCTTCTAGCTAGGTTATTGTCTTGGAAGGGTTTTCCATAGATCATATCTTATGCATTATGTGTGTGTGATATTATTTTTTCAATATATACCTTTTCTTGATAATTTATATTCACATGCATGCACTAACTATAATTAATTTTACATATCTTAAAGTTTAATAAAATTGTAATAGTGTAGAATTTTGGATTTTTAATATAATATTGTCATACCTATTCTGAGGAATTGTTCAATGGAATATCCATGCAAGTTTATGGATAAAAGATTTAAATGAAACATAAATTTACAGTTGGTAACTAGGTAACAAAATTTGACATGGACCAAGGGTTATAAGTTGAAACATGAAAAGGAAAGGGTCTTGAGCTAAGGAAAAGATGGGTCTAAGAATAAAACACCAGTAAATGAATTGGTACCTATGTCAACAAAAAGGGTCATTCAGAATATGATGAAAGGTAAAATCATTCCTGCCCACTCAACAAAAATCAATTTGGAAACCCTAGCATTGTAGTCATAAACCTCGAGGAAAAGTTAAATGGAAAATAAGTTGATACTTGGAAGCTAGGTAGCAGAAGTTGATATGGACCAAGGGCTCTATGTTTAAATAGGAAAAGAAAAGGGTTTCAAACTGAGAGAAATTTTTTTCAAAGAATATCACTCCAGTAAAGGTATCTATCCATGTGTTAGCAAAAAAAATGACTTAGAATATGATGAAAGGTAAAATCATTCATCCTCATTCAATAAAAATCAATTTCGAGACCTTAGGGTTCTAGTCACGTGGACCAAGTGTTCTAAGTTGAAAAATGAAAAGATATGGATTTCGAGCTTAGGCAAAGATGGGTTGAATAATAGAGAAGGACAATAAAAGTATCGGTCCCTCTGTCAACAAAAATGGTGATTTAGAATATGATAGACGGTAAAATCATTCAACATGTATTAAAGGTAAAATAACTTTCAGGATGGTGTGAATTGTATGTAGGAGGCACTTGAAGATGATATAATCCCTATGAAACATGTAACTAGTGACAAGCATTCTATTATCAGAATGACATAAACTGGTAAGAAAGGAAAGAAATCAACACCTAAGAATATTGTATTTTTAAGCTCACCAAAACACCTACATTTTTTTAGGAAAACTAAATGAATCGCATATATATTAGAATGTGAAAAATAAATGGTTAATTTCCTCTTTAATTATAATGTGTGAAATAGTCAACAAAAATGGTTTATCTAAGGTTTTGTGTATGAGAAAATTTTCAAAAAAAACCTAATGTTCTTGTAGTCAAGTAGTAACTAGGCCTTGTGAATATTTTAGAATAGGTTAACGTAGCCACGTCATAAATGGCAACAGGGATGATTCGATTAGTAAAAAAGACAACTAAGGTATGGAGAGGTTTATAGTGGCAAAACATACTAGGGCTTTGTCTCAAATATTTGGTGATGCTACCAATAGCCTAACTCAAATCACCTTAGGCCTATGTGCTCCTGCACCGCAACCTATAGGGAAAGATGCCCTAATATTTGGACACTAAGTTACCTATGTGTAGTGGGAATGGATGAATCGCAACTTATTGTTGTCAGTTTTGGACGCATAATTCCTACCACATATTGGGAGACAACATGAAGGTACATGATAATAGACCACCTAGGTCTTAACCACTCTGTGGGTTTCTCTCCATGTATCGGATTTGTCACTAGATGATGTAGTATTTCAAGCTCCATGTTATGAAACCAACTCACAAAATTGAATAAGAGATAGATCAATGACTTCAAAATAAACCTCTTCGAGGGTGAAACCTCCTTTAAATTATAGAAATGAAAAGTTATTTGATGATACAAATGGTAATACCTCCTTTATACATATAGGAGTCTAAGGGGTCACAATATAATTAGAGCCAACATAACAAAAATAATGTAAGGGCACACTAATAACAATAGTGGGCTTTTATGGGGCACAATAATAACAATATGGGGACTACATGTGCACAACAATAAAATAAGGGGGTTGTGCTAATAACAATAAGGGGCTACACTAGTAGTATAGATATTTAACATGCCCCTCCTTCAAAAAGCGTTGTCATCAATGCTTGAGTATTTCTAGATGCTTCCGTATAAAATCCTCATACTCCCATGTAGAATCCTCAGCCGTTCAATTCTTCCACTTGATGAGATACTCTAAAATTGATTGATTTCATAGCTATCAAGTTCTTATTTCCATGAATTCCTTAAGTTCCAATATTATATCTCCTTCCTCATAAATATAATTTGAACTAATATTTTGTTACCTATAACATTCTTTAAGCATGAAACATAGAAAATTGAGTGCATTCGGGAAGATGTAGAAAGCTCCAATTTGTATGCCATAGTACCAACCTTTTGGAACACCTTGTAAGGATCATAATAATTTGGTGATAATAATTATCCTTCTTAGGTACATTTGGTTGTATGGTTGTAGTAGTAAAAATACCCAGTCACCTACATCAAAACTTCGTTCGGTGTGACATTGATCTACTTGTTGTTTCATTTTATTTTTCACTGAAGTGAGGTTATCCTTTAAGAGTTGGAGAACTTGTTGTTGATGCTTGATGTGATCCTCCATTGCTTGAACCTTATAATTCTCTCGTATAAATGATTTTATGAATTGTGTATGATATCCATAAAGTGCCATAAATGGGGTCATTTTTGCTGAAGCATTATATTGCCATTCAACCAAAGGAAACCATTTGACCCATTGTGTTTGTTTATTAGATACAAAACAATGAATATTTCCTTCCAACCATTTGTTTACTATCTCCATTTTTCCTTCTATCTTGAGATTTTGAGTGGTAATTCCTACCAATGCACTACAAGATATGGTCATATTCATCAATTCCTTCTCTAGGGTTGGTTCTTGGTCTATATCCTCTTCTTTTGATGTTTCTTTATCCTTTTCTTCCTCCTCTTGACAATCTATGTAAAATAATTTCTTCTTAGTACACTTATGACCTTCAGTGTATTTGTTATCACAACTCTAATAAGGCCATTTTTATCTTTTTTCTTCCAATTATTGTGGTGTCAACCATGTAGTTTGTGTAAGGCTAGGGGCAGCAACACTTCCATATTTATAGTTGTGACTGGTAGGATTCCTCGTTGCGATAATATCTCTTTCAATTTTTCTTGCCAACCCAAATGCCTTCTCCAATGAATCAGGTTCCCAAAGAGGAACCTCATGTTCAATGTTAACTTTTAAACTCTCTATGAAGACTTCAATCCATGCTTCTCTAGAATATAATTTACCCTTATATTCAACTTTTGAAGTCCTAATTCTACTCTACCATTGAACACTTTTGTTTTAGATTTATAAGTTGGCTAAAGAAAGTGTTGCTCTTTGTATCCTCATAATGTGATATAATTTTCTCAATAAAAACTGACCATGTGACAATTTTGTTATGAGAGAAAAACCATTAATACCATACAAATTTATTGGGTTTGAAATATAAAGTTGAAATAGCTACCTTTTATGTGTTTTCCACAAAATCGAGATCACAATATTGCTCCATCTGTAATATCCAAGTTACGGGATCCTTGCCATCAAACTTTCTCCTATCGATCTTTGCAACATGGTGGATATTCAATCCAACGTTATATACTATGAAATTGTGATTAACATTTCTTTTGTTCTCATCATTAGTTTCCTTTACTGCCTTTTCGTCACTAGAAAGCGTTTCTTCTAGTAACTTTGTCCCACCTTCCTTCAAACCTTCCATGTCTCTCTTCAAATATTCCATGTCCTTCATCAAATATGCTTCTATACCATAGATATTAGCTTCCATGGCATAGATAAAACTACTTTTCTTAGCTTTGATTGCATTATTCAAATCATCCATCCAATTTTGTTTATTAGGTGTTTCTATTTTCTTGATTTGAGTATTTCCTTTTCTTGCTTTTAGGGGTTTGATATTTAAACAAATGTAAATCTATAATTTCAGATCTTCAAGTTCTTATATTTTGCAGTATGATAGCCCTATGAGTCGTCTTTCCAACCCCACAAGTTTGATAGATATTGGATTCTCCAAGAAAGTGTTATGCTCAATCTCCCATGATGGCCTGCTTATATACTAGTTCCATAGAGTGAAGTTATACGATGTTCCATGTGTCCCCTTTTTTACCTTTGAAACTAAAAATAATACCCAACAACCTACTGTCCATCCTATTTTTGTCACTTCTTACGATATTTTGAATGCAATGCTCAAAGAGAAAGTTATGACGATTTTCCCAAGCTTACCTGTTTGAGATGGGAAATTTGCGAGCCTGCAAAAACTCTAACTTCTTCAGCTCATATCTCTGAAACTATAGTGATACAAGATCTTAAATTGGAACAAGAGGTTCATCATGATTGCAGCTCAATTGATTTTGATTTTAGATTTTGAAGCTTCATAGAAAAAAGGTATATCGAAAATTCCATGCTATCCTATTTGAAGTAGTGAAACCCTAGAATCCAAAGCTCTGATACCAAATGTCTTGAAACTAGCTCACAAAGTAGAAGAAGAGATAGATCAACAACTTCAAAATAAACCTGTTCAAGGGGGAAACCTCCTTTAAATTACACAAATTAACAATTATACGATGATAGAAATGAAAATACCTCCTTTTTATATATAGGATTCTAAGCGGTCACAATATAATCAGAGCCGACATAACCATAATAATGTAAGGCACAACTAACAATAGTGGGCTTCTATGGGGCATAATAATAAAAATATGGGGACTACATCGGTACAAAAATACAATGAGAGGGTTGCACTAATAACAATAAGTGACTACACTAGTAGTATAGGAACTTAACATGCCCCTCTCCCTCAAAAAATGTTTTGCACATTATGGAGATGAAAATATTGCTTCATCTAGTATCCAAGTTACAGTATCGTTGCAATAAAACTTCCCCATTTATATCTTTGGAACGTGGTGGATATTCAATCCAATTTTAGATTCTATGAAATTGTGATTAACATTTCTTTTGTTCTCATTGTGAGTTTCCTTTACTTCTTTTTCGTCATTAGGAAGCCCTTCTTCTAGCATCTTTGTCCCACATTCCTTCAAACCTTCCATGTATTTCTTGAAATCTTCCATTTATTTCTTCAAATGTTCTTCTATACCATTGATATTATCTTCCATGTCATAGATAAAAATACTTATGTTAGTTTCGATCACATTCTCCAAATCATGCATCCAATTTTTCTTACTAGGTGTTTCCATTTTCTTGATTTGAGTCATTCTTTTGCATTCTTTTTGGAGTTTTATATTTAAACAACTATAAATCTATAGTTTTAGATCTTTGTGTTCTCAAATATTGGCCTATGATATCCCTCTAAGTCCTCTCTCCAACCCCATATGTTTGATCAAGATTGGATTCTCCAAGAAAGTGGTATGCCCACTCTACCACAGTGACATGATGATACACTAGTTCGATACAGTGAAGTTGTATGATGTTCAACATGTAACTATTTTGACCTTTGGACCTGAAAACAATACCAGAAAAACTAAAATTTGTCCTATTTTTTTCACTTCTTACGAAAATTTAATATGATGCTCAAGGATAAGTTTATGATGACTTTCTGTTAGGTCCCTATAATACTAGTGATTCTCCCATTACTATTGTAGTTGTATACCTTTTTAATATTTTTGTGCCCCTATTGTCCCTATATTGTTATTACTATGCCCCATAGAATCCCTCTATTGTTATTTTTGTGCCTTTATATTATTATTGTTAGGTCGGCTTGGTTATATTCTGACCCCATAGACTTCTACATATAGAATGGAGGTTTTGTCATTTGTATCATCCAAGAATTGTTCATTTATGTAATGTAAAGGTTTCCCCCTCAAAGACGTTGAATTATAAGGCGTTGATCTATCTTTTCTATCTTTTTGTTAGCTGGTTTCATAACATTTGGTATCAAAGCTTTGGATTCTAAAGTTTCGCTGCTCTAAATAGGTCATCATGGCATTTGAACTATAACTATTTTTCTGGGACATTTCAGATGCTAAAAAAAAAAACCCATTTGGACTAAAATCTTCATAAGCCTTGGGTCCAAATTTTAGATCCTTTTGCTCTATATTTACAGAGATATGATCTGAGGAAGTTTTCCTTTTTGCAGACTCCTGAATTACATTCCAAACAGGTAACCCGGGGAAAATCCCCATAGCTTTTGTTTTGAGCATTAGATTACAATTTGGTAAGAAGTTACAGAAAGAGGACGGATTTTAGTTTCCTATATATATTTTTAGATCTAAAGGCCAAAATATTGACATGTTGAACTTCATACAAGTTTTCTCTTCTGAAAAGGTATATAATGAGGTCATCATGGGAGATTATGCATAACTCTTTCTTGGAGAATATAAATTTGATTAGATTGATGGAATTGGAAAGAGGACACAGACGGCTACTGCAGGTCACAATTTCAAAACTAGATGATATGAAATTATAGAGATACATCAAATTCAACATCAAGCTCCTACAATGGGAAAAAAGGTGTGTAGTTTTTTTAATTTTTGCATAAGCTTGGTTTGAAAATTTTGTTCGAAGGAATTCAAAGCACGTAGTAAAGCATTGTTATCGGTAATTGATGCCCAGAGGAAAGAAAATGTAAACACCTAATAAGAAACCTGAAAGCTCCAGCATGGCTCGTGAAGAAGAGGAAGAAATGCAACATGATATATCAAAATTATGAGACCAAGTGCAACACATGTCACTTGCACAAAAAGTAATAGAATCTAAGATGGATGGTTTAAGGAAAGATGTAGAAGCTAAGATGTATGGTGTGGAAGCTACGATGAATGATGTGGAGGATAATATGGATGATTTGAAGATATATTTGAAGACAAACATAGAAGATTTGAAGAGATATTTGACAAAGTTTCTACAAGAAATGCTTACTAATGGTGAAAGGGTAGTAAAGGAAACTCATAATGATAACAAAATAAATGTTAGTCATGATTTCATAGACTATAATGTTGGATCGAAGAACCACCATATTCCAAAAATTGATATGAGGAGACTTGATGGCAAGGATCCCGCAACATGGATACTATAGATGGAGCAATTTTTCGATCTCCAACTTGTCTGTATTGCAACTTTATATTTGGAACCAAATTAGTTTGTATGGTATCAATGGCTTTTCTCTGATAAAAAAAAATTCAGTTTGGAAATTTTTACTGAATAAATGACAACACATTATGAGAATACAAAAAGCAACACCCTTTTTAGCCAATTGATAAGTCTCAAACAAAAGGGTTCAATGATGGAGCACATTGAGGACTTCCGAAAATTGAACATAAGGGTAAGAGATAATCGAGAGGAGCATAGAGTTGATGTGTTTTTAGGCACTTTAAAGGATAATATCCAACATGAGGTTCACCTTTGGGAACTTGATTCATTGGAGAAGGCATTCAGGTTAGCAAGAAAAGGAAAGGAAATAGAAACTGGAAGCCCAACCACTCACAACTAAAATATGAAGTGTTTTTTGCCCCTAGCTCCAAAACCTATAAGGTTGACACCACAACAATTGGAAGAAAGAGAGCAAAAGGCTTTATTACAGTTTTGATAGAAAATACACTAAAGCAAAGTGTGCTAAGAAAAATTATTCACATAGATTGTAAGGGAGAACAAGAGGAGCAAGAAAGTCAAAAGAAGAGGAAAACTCTAAAAACAACCTAGATAAATAAGTAATGAATCCAACCATATCTTGAATGCATTGGTTGAATTACCACTCCTCAAATTATCAAGATAGAAGGACATATCAAGAATAAAAAGGTAATAGTGTTGATTGATTCAGGAAGTACCCACAATTTTATTCATTGTAAGATAGAAAAAGAATTGAATTGCTTCCTATATCCAACACTAAATTTTCAAGTGATGGTTGCAAGTGGTTGAACCATAAATTGCTCTATAAAGTGCCATAATATCAAGCTATCCATGGGAGAATATGTATTGAATATCCCAATTCTTTCCATTCCAATGGGAGGTCTTGATGTTGTACTAGGAGTCCAATGGCTACAATCCTTGGGTAGAATAGCTTTTAATTTTCAAGAACTTTTCATGAAATTTTATGCGGAAGGAAAAGAATTTGAATTAAGGGGTATTGCAGGGAAGCTAGCAAATATAATCAGCTCTATTGGTATGACAAAGCTTCTAAAAAAGGAACAACGAGGTGTAATTGCACAATTATGTTCACTAGATGTTTCCACATTGAAATCTTCTATTTCTCTAGATCTCCAAACAGTCTTGGAAAATCATTCCAAGTTATTTGAGACTCCCAAGGGTCTCCCGCCTATTCATGATCATGATCATGCTATTCATTTGATTCCAGGAAATGTTCCTCCAAACATCAGGCCCTACAGATATCCCTATGCCCACAAGAGTGAAATTGAATGTATGGTTAAAGAAATGTTAGAGGTTGATATAATTCAACCTAGTCAAAGTTCTTTCTCTACTCTAGTAGTATTGGTATACAAGAGGGATGGATCATGGCGCGTGTGTCTAGATTATAGGGAGCTCAACAAGCTCA